>JACEIK010003983.1:33817-95291 GCA_018107945.1 Datura stramonium
AGCTTTACCCGCCCTAACCCACCTTATTGCCATCCATATTAGTTTGTGAAAGATGCAGCATTCATAGATATTATCACAAGCCCATATGATTCCTTAGCGGACCAACTATTTTGTATCACTGCTCGTTGTTATATCAGTGTCTTCATCGTCGTCCTTCATGTATTTCTCCTGCACTGCTGCAACTGTAAATTGGAATGTCAAGGTCGACAATGGGGAACCAGGCAAGCAGAAAAAACCAAATCTTGTTCAATACAAAATCTCAAATATCTGTTTGCAATTTATTTTCTCAAGAAGTAAGAATTTCTTTTCGTTTATGAATTCAGCGGATACGAGGACCAAAAGAAATAGAGCTAACAACTGACAGGCCAAGATAGGAAAGTATAAGCAAGAAATTGATCCTAAATGTTAACATTTGGCTCTGGACAATCCAACTAAAGAAAATTGGTTTTGGAATGTGTAGAATCATGAAGAAATGAATAAAATCTCTACTTCCTTGTCGGGATCTACTACTCATAAAATCAGCAAGTGCAAGTAGAGGGAAATAAGACCACGTTATTGTGCCTGTCTAACTTTTGAAATTTATGGATTCAATTAATGGCATCCATTTATATGTTAAACGATGTGAAAAAGGATATCTGTAGTAGTCCCAATCAACAGGACCTACTGCAAGTTTGCTGAATCCAACAGCACTTGCATCTATGCCAGCAAATATGTACCCATTGCTCTTGTCAATTAGTTTTACTAGATTCCCAACACTCTCTTTATCCTGAAATGGTAAATAAACCCAAAAATTTAATCACCATGTTAAAAAAGAGTACCGAGGATATATCTCAAAGCCGTGAAGTTGACATCTCAATCACATCATACCTGGATATCTAAAGTCGTGAAGTTGACGAGTCCATAATCTTCTATGACCTCACAAAGCTCCTTTGTAAGCTTTCTGCATTATTTAAGCATCAAAATAGAAACACAATGTTTAGATAAAAAGATCCTTAATCTTCTGCATGTACTAGGTATTAAACCCGAAAACACAATGTTTAGATAAAAAGATCCTTTCTGGTTATTTTGATCATATCAAGCACTATGATAAGTATCTAAATCCATGTCTTATTATTTTCAATAATCCATACTTGTAGAAATGAAATAATATATATTCTTCCACCAAGTGATAAATGATTGATAACAAATATTTCGGATATATTTTTCTTCTCTATAAAGGCCCAGAAATACCTTGTTTACATATATCTGGAAAGTGCATTAACATAAATATGGCAATAAGAATCAGCAATACAAAAGTGTGTAAACTGTAAAAATGAGTCAAAGTAGATTGTCCCACACTAGCCCTTCAATGACCACCTTCCGATTATAAAAGAAGTGAAGGGAATGACACTAAAATAAGGTGAGGTTCAACACATTAAACTGATACACAACATTTATAAAAACATGGAACGCTCTCAAAATTGTAGTAGTATAGCATCAAGTGCAGAAGTTATTTACTCCTCAAGTTTGTAGGAATACATAGAAAACCGGACTCCAGCAACAAGATTTCCTAAAATTTCTGTGCTAGTTGATTAGAACAGTCAGAAACTGCAAAGTAACAACAATGTGTAATATTTTGCCTGCAATAATTAAGAAGAGTTGAAAAGGAATCAGCTTTCATTTGACAGTGTGAGCTTAAAGAAAGGTTGACGCACCTATACTTAGCAGAGCGAGGATCCTGACCAAGCTCATACTGCAAATATGATAAATCTTGGACATCTGTGTAGAAGTCCAGGTTAAAAGCTGCAAGAACAAGAGAAATACAGAATGAGCACTTCATAGTAGCCACAAAGGTGTTTCATACCTATAACTCTAATCTCCAACAGAAAATTCCAAATTCCAAAAAATACTCTCCAGAAGAATATGATGAACTAACCTAGTTTTCCATAGCTTTCAATAAGATCAATCTTTGACAAAACATTGACATGAGGAAGCTCCAAGTGTAACATGGTGGATAAAGAGAGGAGCAATGCACTCGCATATTTCCCTGGATCACTGCAAAGATGGGCATCAACTAAATGGACTGCGGTCAACTGCATTAAATAAACCAAACAATTAGCGATTTAGCTTTAACAAGAAGCATAATAGTGAAAGATGAAATAGATGAGTCAACTCTAAAAAAGAGACTAACCCTAAGATCCAACTTCTTTATAAGATCCATAATCACTTTCTTCACATTTTCATGAAGGAAAAATAGTTCCACCTGACCCGGAAAATCAAAAAGTAAATAGTGCTCTGCGAAGATAAATAGAAAAAAGTCAGAACAAGCTGAGGTAATGCTCAGAATACTGCAGTTTCCACATAAGACGATGGGTAAACTGTGCAAGGAATTTCCATGAATATGCTGAAGCTCAAGAGCTCAAGGTGCTCAAACAACTTTGCTAAAAATCCCAGACTCAACTTTTTCTATGCATAACTCATCAAAAGAAAGTTAGCAAACTCGAGCAAGTAAACTATTGTTGTAAATGAGCATATATTAATAGTGCATTTTAGCCCAAGCCTGAGCAAGTATGTTATAGTTCCATCACATTCAACGCGTTGACTCAAGTTTAGATTGACAGAAACCATTACCAGTGAATACATAAAATTATCAAATCTCTAAAATCCAGGATGTTTACATGAAGTCATGAACTATCAAAGGCAGCTCCAAGCCACTGCCAGAATGGGAAGGCAGTAACAGCAATAACACCATCTATATTTTTCTTATTTATCAGTATTCACACTATCTATATTAATTGTGAATCAAATATTTTTTTTTCCCTGGAAAATTGGAGGTCAAGTAAAACATGGTAAGAAGTAGGTAAAAAAGGGAGAAGAGAGGAAAACAGACAGATTAACTGAGAAAATATTGCACCGATGCAAAACAACTGCTCTTCCCACATAGAAATGAAACTTTGAGACCCTTAATGACAAGTCGCAAACTTCCCCAGATACACAGACAACATTAAAGTGGTATAAACATCTCCATGATGGAACAAACGCCAAGCCAGTTCCAGATAAGTGTAGAATGATCAAACAAAAGTATACATTGATCTCAGTCAAAATTTACTAACTTCAGATTGAATTGTAACAACCTTTAAGGAGAGGTTTTAACTTAGACTCTAACCAGTCAATATTCTTCTCGAGGTAGTTCATGCAATATACAAGCCCTACAAAAAGAATAATAAAAAGCTATGAGTTAGAAAAACAAAGTAGGAACATAATAACAATTCAAAGAAAAGAAAGCATCATATACATAATGAACAATAACTTTGCACCAAAAATAGGTAATGGAGGTAGCCCAAGAATCCGAAGCAACAAATTGTACCAGCACAGGTCTAATGATATGTTGGTAGCATTCACAAGTTTAGCAAATTGGCACTTATTTATTAAATAACTGAATGCAGATTGATCTCAATAGAAGGGGAAAGGCGAGTGTTCTCGAAGAGAAAATCGTGATGGAAAATCGAGATGTTAGGAAATCCGCTGACAAAAAAAAAGAGCACTTTTTTAATTCCGGACTAAGTAGAGAAGATCTCCTTGGCTCACGAGGTGGCTTTAAGTGATTGAAATTTATAGTAAGAGGAAAATCCGTCGACTTTGGGAGACGGAGAGGAACAACGAAGTCGGAAAAAAAATTGAGTGTATAAGTAATGTGCGCAGTACAAAGTTCATGATGCAGAACGACAAGCTTACCTCCATTGGGACCAAGAGAATGTTCAGCCATTACATCACTCAGCTTAATTAAATCCTCAATATTCACAGAACACTCATATCTTTATCAGATAAGGAAGAAAGTAACCATATACACTATTTTCCTATTTAACTATAAATGAACAATCTTCTTGAATTAGACATCAAATATGTAATCAGACATTGTAAAAGAAACACAACTTAAGTGGATACGGTAAAGCATCATTAGCAGGATCCAAATTGATAACAGCAACTTTCCTGCAATTTAAACAATCAAGAGGGATAATATCAATGTAAGTCATCAGATACAGTTAATTCAAACATCTGCGGCCAATCTCCAGCAATTACCTACCAATCAATCAGTCAACTATGCCTCCATTCCCAACTACTTGGGCCAACTACATGAACCCAATATATCCATTCCACTCTAGTCCAATCCTTTCTTCCAATATTAAGTAATTATCTTTTACTGTTCTCCTTACTGACAAAGAAGTCTCAAACCACACCTAAAGGTTTGAAAATAACCCGTTCTTTTAAATCTAAGAAGCACGAATTACTAGAGTACCATTAGCACTCAAAATCAATAATCAATCTTGCATTTCAGATGCCCATAAAAATCCGTTCTTTATAACCAAGAGTACCCAGAAATCGTAGAAGATTTATAAAAAAGCAGAAAACAGAAAACCCAAAAGGTTGAAATACGTTACCGTCCGATTAGTTTGAGGAACTGAGACATCCCGTTGCAATAAGTGGTTTTGCCGGAACCAGGGGGGCCAATCACTACTTGACCAAACACCATTCTTCTTAAGTTCTAATTCTAACCCTCAAGCTCCTGCTATGTAAAGATATATTCACTTTGAGAAGCAAGATATAAAGTGATTATGACAAACGTTAGTTCTTCGACGAAAAAACACAACTAACTAAACCCCAAAGGTGGGTTTTAACAAAACTGTCTATAGTCTATACGGCAAAGAAAAAGAAATACATACGGGAAATCGACGGGGTTAGAGCTGTTAATATGGTTCAGCCCAGCACGCGGGCCTTGAAATTTGATGGGTTGGGATAGGGAGACCTATTTGACGGGCCTTAAAATAGTCGGCCCAATCCATTACTATGAAGGTCAGCCCTTGATTTAAAAATACCCTCTTTGTTTCAATTTATTTGTCTCATTTTGATTTTGCATGGAGTTTAAGAAAGTAAATAGAATTTTTGAATCTTGTGATCTTAAACTATAGATATGTAAAATGTACCAAAATGTCTTTAATTTTGTGATTCTAAACATGTCACGTGGAAAGTTAAAATTAAATAGTTGCTAAAAAGGAAAAGAGACATTTTTTTAAAATAAGTAGTATATTTTAATAATTTTTTTTAATTTAAAAATGATAATATAAATATTACATGATGGTACTACTTGCTAACTAAGTCTCAAATTCACAAACAAAATAATAGTAATAATATACTTATTAAGTTAGGCTTCAAACAAAATTTGGGTGTATGAGTTCAATCTGAATTCACTGTTATTTTATGCAAATATCTTGGGTACAACCATACAAGAAAACAATCTTGTTGGATATAAAGTTTCTATGAAATTGAATAACTTTTGATATGATACCATTTGAACCAAATAGAGATATCAATAAGGAAACTAAATAATTAATGTGTAACAATACAACTAGCTAAATTGAAATATTAAACCTATAGATCGCAATAAAACACAAAAAAGATGACAATATTCCATTCATTAAAATAATGGTTTAAGTAGACTTTAGTTTTGAACTCCTCTTGTTTTTTTAAGTATTTTATTTTTTAAATTAATTTTTTATTAGCCCATTTCACCTTGTTCAAGCCTCAAGGGCCTACAAGTTTGCCGAGCGAGGCTAAAAAGCCTCGTTCTTGATGGGCACCAAAAATTATAACTCAACCCTACCAAATCATCGGTTGGGTTGAGCTAGCCATATTAACGGCTCTAGGTGGGGTATTGAAGTTATTTAGAATGGAACTTGGAGATATCATACTGCTCACAATATAGTTAGTGAATCTATGAATTATTATGGAAGAGGAATGGAGATTGGTGATGAGAATATGGCTCATAGTTATGGCAAGAGAAGTACAAGAAATATAGATCATGGGAGAAACTATAACAATGTTGAGCACTGTTATGGAAGAGGTATGACATTTTCTAATGAGCAGTACAGTCAAATATTGCACATGCTTGGCAAATCAAATCTTCAGGAAGGTAAAGAGATAGCAGCATCTGCAACACATACTAACAATGCTGGAAGCTCATCACAAGTGTCAAGTATCAATACTTCAGCAGCAGGTAACATTACTGCTCTATTAGTTGATACAGGTCAAGATGATTGAGTAGTAGACTATGGTGCTACCAATCATATGACACCTCATGAACATTTGCCGGAGCAAAAGCTAAAATTTACTGATCCAAGGAAAGTTCATCTGCCTAATGGTGACACCACTGATGTAACACATATTGGAACCTCTTACATGAACAAACATGATATGTTTAGAAATGTGCTTCTTATTCCAGATTTTAAATTCAATCTCTTGTCTGTTTCCAAACTCACTAGAGATTTAATGCTCAGTAAATTTCTTTCCTGATTTCTTCACTTTTCAGGACCTCTATAGTAGGCAGGTGAAGGTGATTGGTAGAGAAGACAGGGGACTCTACCTTTTGCCCACTCACAGTTTTTGTAGAGGAAAGCAAAATCCAACTCATTCTCTAGTTGCTCAGGATGATAGCAACACACCTGATTCACAGATTTCCCTTTGGCATAAAATACTAGACATACTTCTTTCATGGTTCTAGCACACTTACTTCAATTTCTTTTTAAGAAATGTTCTTATGAATTACAGAATTGTACTGTCTGTCCATTAGGTAAACAACATAGACTACGATTCTCTCATAGTACAACTGCATCATCTAGTCCATTTCATTTGTTGCATATAGATGTTTGGGGTCCTTTTAAGGTGTCTACCTATGATGGCAATAGATTCTTTGTAACTGTGGTTGATGATTGTATAAGGATGTTATGGATTTTTCTTATCAAATCAAAGTGTGATGTGTTTGTGATTCTTAAAAATTTCTTTGCTTTAGTAAAGACTCAGTTTGATACATCAGTAAAAGTAATAAGAACTGATAATGGGTCTGAGTTTGTTAATGCTAAATGTCAGAACATGTTCACTAAGTTGGGGATAGTTCATCAGAGAACATGCATATATACTCCTCAGAAAAATGGCATTGCTGAGAGGAAACACAAACATATACTTGAGGTTGCCAGGGCTCTAAAGTTTCAGGTCACATTCCCATCAGATTTTGGGGTCATTGTATACTGGGAGCTGCTTATGTTATAAATAGATTACCAACATCAGTGTTGAAAGGCAAATCACCCTATGAAGTATTTCATCATAGAAGACCATCTATCAACATCTTAGAATTTTTGGCTGTCTCAGTTTTGCCAAGAACATGCACATTGGTGATAAGTTTCGGCCAAGGAGTATAATAGCAGTGCACATGGGGTACAGTGAAGTTACTAAGGGATATATTCTCTATAATCTGAAGGACAGACAGTTCCTCATCAGCAGAGATATAATTTTTAGAGAAAATATCTTCCCATTTTCACTGTCAACTTCAGATTGGAGGCTCTTTCCTTCTGCATTTCCTGAAGTTGAGTATGAGCACAAACCTTCTGTTGTTTCAACTAAGGTTACATCGTCTAGTCCTACTGATTTGCCAGTTGTTATTTCTTCTTCGGAATCACCAATTGTCCCTAATACCATTCCAACTTCAGTTGTACATATACAAAGAAGGTCTCATAGAAGCAACAATACACCTATTTGGATGAAGGATTATGTATCTGCTGCTCAGTCTAGAACCGCTCCTTACTCTATTGATCATTATCTTGGCTATGATCAGCTATCTTCTTCTTATCACTTTTATTTTTCTTGTTTTGGTGCTGCAACTGAACCATCCACCTTTGAAGAGGCTTGTACTGATCCTAGGTGGGTTGAAGCAATGCAAGCTGAAATTTCTGCTCTAGAATCTCATCATACATGGAAGGTGGTTCCTTTACCACTTGGAAAATCTGCTATTGGTTGTAAGTGGATCTTCAAGATTAAATATAAGGCTACTGGAGAGGTAGAGAGGTTCAAGGCAATATTAGTGGCAAAGGGCTTCAACCAAAAGGAGGGACTAGATTATCAGGAGACATTTTCTCCCGTAGTGAAAATGGTGACAGTGAGAAGTGTGCTAGCTTTGGCGGCTGCTGGTTATTGGCATGTGCACCAAATGGATGTGTACAATGCTTTTTTGCATGGAGATTTAAGTGATGAGGTATATATAACTCTGCCATAGGGTTTTCAACTTCCAAAGGGATTTAATGTGCAGGGGGGGGAGGCCACCTGTGTGTAGGCTCATTAAATTCCTTTATGGGTTGAAATAAGCACCCAGGCAATGGAATGTCAAGCTTACTGAACACTTGTGAGGCTTGGGTTTATTCAGAGTCACTTAGACTATTCTTTGTTTATCAAAAGAAAGGGATCTGCATTGGTGATTGTTTTGGTGTATGTGGATGATATGCGGGTAACAGGGAATGATCTTACACTCATTCAGGAGACTAAGCAGAAACTACAAGACACTTTCAAGATGAAAGACTTGGGGAAACTTAGATACTTTCTTGGAATTGAGTTTGCTAGATCATACAAAGAAATAGTCATGCATCAAAGGAAGTACACACTGGAGATCATTTCAGAGGCTGGGCTCAATGCTGCTAAACCAGCTTCTACACCTCTTGATCCTAATGAGAGGTTAACAACTAAGGAATATGATGATATAAGTGGTAAAGGGAATGGAGATCAATTGCTAGATGATGTCAGTAAATACAGGAGGTTGATTGGCAAGCTGCTGTACTTAACAGTCACAAGGCCAGATATATCCTTTGTTGTACAAACATTAAGTCAATTTTTACATCAACCTAAGCAATCTCATCTCAATGCAGCTCTCAAAGTGGTAAGGTATGTTAAAGGACAAGCAGGACTAGGGATTCTACTATCTAGTAAAGAAGACAGGCAGCTGAAAGTATATTGTGACTCAGACTGGGCAACATGTCCACATACAAGGAGGTCAGTATCTGGTTTCTTGATAAAGCTAGGAGATTCTCCTATTTCATGGAAGTCTAAGAAGCAAGGGACTGTTTCAAGAAGCTAAGCCGAAGCTGAATACAGAAGCATGGCCAGTTCTGTGGCTGAAGTGGTATGGATAGTAGAGTTATTCAAGGAGTTAGGAGCAGAAGTAACAACACCAGTTGTGATACACAGTGATAGCAAATCTGTAATTCAAATTGCTGTCAACCCAATGTTTCATGAAAGGATAAAACACATTAAGTTAGATTGTCATTTTATAAGGGAAAAGATACAACAAGGATTGATTGAAACTATATAGTTGAGTACAAAGGAGCAGGAAGCAGATATGCTTACAAAAGGTTTACACAAACCACAACATGAGTACTTATTATCCAAGTTTGGAGTTTTGAATCTTTTCATACCCTCAAACTTGAGGGGGAGCATTGGAGAAAGAATTACTTAAAGACTAATAGGATCCAAGTGTAGTTAGGAGAAGTTAGTGGTATAGTTAAGATATGTAAAGTATCAGTTGGAAAGTTAGGAGTTTATCAGAAGTTAGTTAGTAATTAATTGTTTATAAATACCAAGTTGGTGAGTGGAATAGATAATGAAAAATTTCCCAAAATTAGTTTCTCTTATTTTTTCTTCTCTGCTCGTCTGTGAAGGCAGCAATGGTGTGAGTATAATCGTTGTTCAACATTGATACATTGTATGATTTCAACACGATGGAGCTTTGTCCAGGAGAGGAAATGATAGATATAAGAGAAAGGGGCAGCAACTCTGGTGATGTAGGGTTTCAAGCCCTATTTTGTGAAAATAAAAAAATATATTGTATGGATTCAGAAGAGTTTGGGCTGATTTTAGGTGAAAATGGGCTAGGCTAAATAATTAAATTTTAGCTGGCCAAGAAACAACTACATATTGAGTAAAAAGTGGAGTCACTTTCCTCTTCCAAAAAATTCTTTGAGCTTCTAATATATTAACTCATACAATATATATAAAATTAATATGTAGTATTAAAATACTAATATCACAACCTTCCGCTAATTATTTATCATAAATATAGATACAAAATATCGACTCATAACTTAGTAAGTAAGAAGCTTGAAATAAAATAATGACAAATGATTCTAAGTAAGATGGTAATAAATTAATAGTAGTAATGTAATAGTGATAATAATAATAATAATGATAATAATAATAATAAGAACTTCTTGCCCTGCCGATCCAGACGTTTTGGGTAGATCAGTCATATAAGTATGATGGGGTGCTAATAATAATAGTAAATGAAAACTAGAGTAATAATAATATATAATATGTAATAGTGGTAAAAATAGCAACAAACGAAAATAATAGTGAAATATAAAGTGTTTGACTTATTAATAATTTAGAAGTTCAAGGAAATAAATTTGAAGAAATGAGGGTCATAACAGGTTATAGCCACTTTAAATAAGAAAGTTTAAAAATATTTGTCGCTTTACCCAATATTAATCGATAACTGGTTCTTGAAAATATACGACTGTAATCCATGACTCCACTTTCTCTTAACGGATTTCTCAGAGAATTCTCTCACCATTTCTCAAACATTTGTTGAGATATACAAAGCATTCGACAAGACAACACATAAATTTGCTAAAATATACAGCCGCATTGTGATTTGTTTCTATCCCAATCAACAAGTTTTTTTCTATTAAACTATATAATNACTAACCACAGAGAGATATATATACACAATCTGCAAGCCTCTATGAATCAATCAACAAGTTTTTTTCTATTAAACTATATAATATTCAATTTAAAATTATGTTTAATTTATAATTACAATATCCAATCCAGAATTATAGTCCGTAACATTCAATTCAAAATTATCATATCAATTCGAAACTACAGTAGCTATAGCATTCAATTCAGAAATAAAGTATTTGATTCAAAATAATAATATAGTATTTAATTTGAAACTTCAGTATAATCATTGTTGAACAAGCGATCTTGCATCAACAAAGACTTTATACGTAGACGTTGGCACTACCATTTGTTCAACAATGGTTCTTCTGCTGTCAAGAAAACTTACTGTCTTGATACTTACTCATGCTTATTGCTCCAACTTGTGAAGATCAAGAGAGGTCTTTGTTAAAAATAAGAGTTTCTGTGAAAGACAAATGATGAAATGCTTTCCTTAATTAAGTGGAAACTGACAAGGTTCGAGTGACATTCTTATAAGACTATGCATTTTGAAAAAGCTGAGAACAACTGATTACTCTGCCGAAGGAAATAAGCAGAGGCGCCCTCGCGTGGTCGGTTGGGGTGGATGTGCACCTGTAATATATATTTTCAAAAGACCCCTCAAATATTTGTTGGATTGTATCATTTGGTTAGCTTAACAGTTATAAAAATGTATGAAATAGGTGACAGACTTCGAACAGACAACCCAACGTATGCAAAAGTGGTACCCAAACCATTAGCCTATGGAGCAATCTTCATCCAATATTGCGGTAGAATATCAATTTTATGGGTGTTGCGCGACATTTCTAGTGTTCCTGGCTCTGTCTTATAGGCTTAAAGCCTTAAACACCTTTGCTGCATAATTTACTTTCTCATGGGGTTGAGAATAATTCCAAAAAGTGGAGGACCCTATACAAGCACGACTGCAGCTACAGGTGACCTGTATGCAAAAGTTCGTTAATTTAGGCAAATCACAATTTCTTTAAGGAATTGTATCATATTGACTTATTTGATCTTTGTTGCGTTAACTAGCCAAGAGAAGTTTTCTTCAATGATGAAGATGCAATTACTAAATGTAAAATAAACACAACAGGCAGTCAACAGAATATTACTGCAAGACCAGGCCCCTTTAATAGACAACCTTATAACAGTACAAAACGTTTAAACTAAGAATTGTTGGGATTTCCCTAGAAGAGAAATCCCTCCAAAAATTGGCGTATGCCACTTCATGCAACGCGCACACGGTATTCTTTAGTAAAAGGCGAAAGAATAGTTCGCTTTGTGCTCATTGCGTGGCTGCGTGATTTTGCCTGCTTACTGGACGCCAACTTCAAATAAGGGGCGAAGCTGTTCGCTCCACTGCTTGTCTCCGATGTGGGACAAATTCTACTAACAATCGTACAACCTTTGTTCTGTTCCAATGTTAGTAAGTATCAATGGCATCTCTCATGGTTACTATGGTTAATGATCCCTATTTGAGTTTTCTAGTAGTTACTATTCCTTCGATTAATACTTTTCTTTTTTGTAAAAAGAATAATACGCATATAAATTTGAAAATTTTAAGCTAATTTTTTTTCTGCGCTATTAAAAAATGAGATTCTTGCCGAATTCAAAACAATTTGCAAATTCTTTCAATTTTACCTTTAATGAGAAATTTTACACTATTGTCGAGATATCATTTTTTCAAGATCAAGAGTATTTCTTTTTTTAACGCAGTAGCTAATTTCTAATCACATTGAGACACAATTGAATTTGCATTCGCGTGAAATTCTATATTAAGAGTAAAATTATCCCTAACAAAGACGATATTTGTACCCATAACTCAAACTCAATATTTCAGATAAAAAATTTAAGAAATACTTACAATTAGCAAGAATACTTTAGGAAATGAATAACATTTCACATACTAGTGTGAAAATTAATAGCAGTAGTGAAGAAATAATGTTTTGTATATCGATATTTTAAAGAACTTTTACATTTAAGTTAAATTGACTAACAATACCAATTAACTCTCTATATCAAAATAGATACGATAAGCTAAAAAGTAAAGTAGTATTAAACTGTAATGACCGGTTAAATTTTTTACATTTATAAGCATATATAAGATTTAGAGTGTTTGAACCGATTTATTTTAGATGTTTTTAAGTTAAAATAATTTTTACATACTGTTATTATGTTTAGATAAAATAAAAAAAAATACTTTTAAATATTTATTTTTAAGTTAAAATAACAACAACAACAAAAAAAAAAAAAAAAAAACCAATCACAACAAGTTCTTAGTTTTTAATATTCACATCTCAAACAATGAAATAAATCAATGATTCAACAGGTTAGTAGTTATTATTACAGGTGAAACTTCTTATTTCCATAATAAATAAATAAATAAATACTTTACAGCTATTACTTCTTTTCTACTCTCTTATTGAAAAAGAAAACAGTGTCTGGCATTGACAGATCAATAATATGATTATGCCATGTGACAGTAGGTATGACAAATGGGGCGGGGCGAATTTTAGGTTATGCAAGACGATGTGGATTTTATGCTATATAAGTAAAGGACAGATAGAAATACTATTTTTCAAAATTGATGTGAGGTAAAGTGAGTTAAAAACAAAATAAAATTTCTATGCAAGGCGAGACAAAGCAATCATAAAAACTGTGAATTTACTCTGCAACTACACCGCATCATTTGACATCCCCTAATATGGCTCCCATAGATGGGCTTTGGAAAATGAATTTGAGAATCATGTCCAGCACAACTTGTGTACAATATAAGATGGTCCAGCATAACTTTATTTTAGGTTGTTGATAAGAAATAATATGGTCCACCAAATAGTAATATTTATTTTAAAAAAAGAATCAGAGGACTTAGTAATATAACAGTGCACAATTTGCTTAGACAGCAAATAGATATTTCATGAGAGTGATATGATTATGATTCATGTGGCAAGGAAAAGGTCTCATTCTACCAAACTGGGCTCCAAACATGTGAACTATAATTTGATGCATATGCAAGGAACAATCACTTCTTTCATTCCTTTATTTTCACTTATATTTTTAATATTTCATCAATTTTATTATTTTTTTTTTATTTCAATTTGTTTGTCTAATTTTAACTTGACTCAATTTAAGAAAGTTTTAAAAGCTTTTAAATTTTGTGGTCTTAATTAAAGATATGTAGAATGTATCAAAATAGTACTCTTTAATCTTGTGTTTTTAAATATGTCACGTGGAAAGTTAGAATTAAAGAGTTGTCAAAAGAATTTTTTTTTTTGAAATGGACGAAAAAGGAAAGTAAGATGAACAAATTGAAATGAAGAAATATTAATTAATGAAGGTTTTTAGCTAGCAATGTTTTATTACACTATAGGGTGTGTTTGGTACTTAGAAGAATGGTTTCACGGAAAAAATATTTTCTAGATAACAAGTAATTTTTTTATATTGATTTTATGGTATTTATAAGCAATCCAAGCAAACACTTATAGATTGCGAGGGCGAGGAGAAGACAATCAACTTAACATGTCATGTTTCTTTACTCCAACAAGAAAAGTTAGTTTCTTGATTTTTAAGGAACTTTTTTCTTGCCGATATTTTACCAAACACCCTATGTCTAAGTCATAGGACAAAAGCTACTGCAAATCATTTTCTTATTACCTCAAGTTCCTGTAGTTTCAAAAACAAAAATAGGACTATATATTTACAGATAAGAAGCTTTAAATTGAAAAAATATTGAAGAAAAAGAAAAAGTCTCTGCAGAGTTGTTATAGGTGCTGTACACTGGGGACAAGAAGATAAAATGTCCATTTCTCTAATTAGTTAAATTGCTGTTCTCAGCATCATCTTCATCATACTTTCTCTGGCTTCTCATCCTTATCTTCCATCCACCCTCTCTATTTTTCCTTCCAAAACTCCAACACCAAGTGCTCTCTGCTGCAGAAAAATCAAGAAAAGAACTTAATTTTTGTTCTCTGTGGAACTTGATCATAGCCATGGCATTTGCAGGAACAACCCAAAAGTGCATGGCTTGTGACAAGACTGTCTATCTGGTTGACAAATTAACTGCAGATAACAGAATCTATCACAAAGCTTGTTTCAGATGTCATCACTGCAAAGGCACCCTCAAGGTTTCTTCCTTTTAACTTTCTTACAAACTTGCAACAGAAAGACTATAGTTTTCTCATGTAATACTTACTCAATAGCTTCTATTTTGTCTTTCATGGAAATCCCACAGAGATAATCTGCCTGGCATAAGATTTTTTGGTCCTTTTCTTCCTTTCCTCCTATATATTCCAAACACAGCTTTTGCCAGATCTAACTCCAATGTTAATCTTTAATTTGGATTGCAAAATTCAGCAATCATCAGGATCATTTTATGCAAATGTTAATATGGTATAACTATGTAACACTAAAATGGTCACTGGATAGGTCTCTGTGACTTGTTCAGAGTCAAGAGAAGTAGATTTGAGTTTTCTATTCAATGTTACTAGCTTTATATGTCATATTCACTCTGGAGATGCTATAAGTTCCATCAGTTTCTGTTGGACTTAGTATTCAAGGCATTGGAGCTTAACTTTTACTATTCCTCAACTGTATTCAATTGGCAGCTTGGCAATTACAATTCCTTTGAAGGAGTTCTCTACTGTAGACCACACTTTGATCAGCTCTTCAAACAAACTGGCAGTTTGGACAAAAGCTTTGAAGGTAGAGCTATAACATGGATAATAAGTCCAAATAACTTTTGCAAAACAGAAATTTATTGACAATTGGAAACATTACAGGGACACCAAAAATTGTTAAGCCACAGAAACTCATCGACACTGAGGTAATTGACAATGAATGATCAATAAAGCTTGCTGACACAGAATGTTTTACCATCACTTACTAAATGCAAGTTGTATCTTTGAAACAGAAACCACAGGTAGCTAAAGTGACAAGCATGTTTGGTGGAACAAGGGAGAAATGTTTTGGCTGCAAGAACACTGTCTATCCAACAGAAAAGGTAACACCACCAATAGGCAAATAAGCAATCTTTTGTGTAAAACTTGTTACATAATCCAAAAGCTCACAGCTTGTATAGTTAACACTGTTACATTAAAACTTGATTGTGTGTTTATAGGTATCAGTTAATGGTACACCATACCACAAGAGCTGCTTCAAATGTAGCCATGGAGGCTGTGTTATTAGCCCTTCCAACTATATCGCACATGAAGGGCGCCTCTACTGTAAGCATC
This sequence comes from Datura stramonium, assembly GCA_018107945.1. NCBI lineage: Eukaryota > Viridiplantae > Streptophyta > Magnoliopsida > Solanales > Solanaceae > Datura > Datura stramonium. Next base: position 49,618 of record JACEIK010003983.1, read on the forward strand.
ACCATATCCAACTTATCAAGGAGAAAGGCAACTTAAGCAAGCTTGAGGGTGATCATGAGATGAGTCCCGCGATAACAACCGAAGTTACTGCAGAATCATAAACAGCCGAAACAGTTGATCGTTTCTTAGCTTTCTGCTATCATGTCTACCTGTCTTCTATATTCAAGAATCTGAATGTGCTAGCGTTATTTCTCTGAGGTCTTCTGCAGCGTCCATTAATGTGCCTCCCTTCTGCAGCCTATGTTTTCTCTCATCTTCCATATATTTGATGCTGAACTATAATCTACTTCTGTGTGAAGATTTTTGACCTTTGTTTCTTGTGCTTCACTTGTATCGTGTGGATGTTAAATGAGATTGATATAACACGGTTTTGCTGTCCAGTGCCATGAAAATCTTTGCAACATATCTTTCCTCCTCAAACTAGACATGGAATTCTTTGAACATATGATCCAGATGATGGAAGGCTGCTCTTCTCCAAATCAATTGCACTTACACAGATCCTTTTGAGGATATCTAGGTATTAAGTTTCTCATTATAAGGGCAAGAAGAGATACTGCAACAGGCAACAGCACATACCTTAACAACTTAACCCAAGGCCTTGAAGAAACTTTTTAACTACCATTTCTCCATTGCCAGTTTTTCAAGGCTAGAGTGGTCTAGCTACTAGTCAAACAGAACAACTAGTTAGTACTGAGAAACTGAAGAATTTCAAAAAGAATTCAACAACCTTACCAAGTTGCTCACCACATGACATTGCATTTTGTACCCTGCTTGAAACCACTTTGTCAGCCTCTTCCATCCTCTCTCCTACTTGATAATTTCATGGATAGCAATTCTTTAAGCCGTTAGCACTCCGGAAACATGACAAGGGGAGAAAAGCAAATTTTGTAAAAAGAAAAGGCAAAATTTGGCACAAGAGGGTAATACAAATCATAGGATATCCTTTCCTCATAAGGCAAGATATAGAAACAAACACACAAGTACTTGTGAAGAATCAGAAACTTCACAGTTTACAACAAAAGAAAAAGTGAAAGCAACAGCGATCAGCAGGATGTTGGAAGTTCACAAAATTCACCAGCCATTCAATTAAAAGGTCCTTAGACATCTATGAATATTTGGCGAGAGTCGTTGGATAGAAGCTGCCAGTATCTAACCACAAATTACAATCAGCATTTGGAGGGGGAACAAAGATATAAAATGCTACACCGCACAATGAAAATTTTTAATGCTGATTAATGAGTATATCAAAGTTCAACATGACAGATAAAGAAGTAATCAGCTAATCGTCTTTACACCCTGCCATGCCAAATGAAACTGAAAGAATCCGAAAGGGAAATTATAAAGATTAGGAAAAGAGTTAAATCCATTCATAGAAAGGAAGCTTGAAAATACCTAGGTTAAATTGAAGTCAATATTCAATTGTCACGAAATGTTACAACAGAAACCAGGATCTTGCCTGCGTAAAGAACCTAAGAATATGTACAAAGAATATAAATAGGAAATATCTCTGTCTATTAATGTGAACAGCAAGATCAATCACTAGAAAAATCTGCTGGCTCCAATATCCGACCATTCTGAGCAATACACCTCAAGTCTATAATGTAATTGTCTCGCAGAAACCCAAACCCAAAGGTCCCATTTTCATACTGCCAAATCCTTCCCTCCGCCTGCCTAGGATTTACAGCGCTTCCTGCCAAATCAGGAATAACCAAGTCGTAGCTTGAGTTCATACAAAGCATGCTCATAATTACTCTCTCATCAGAACTAGGCAGAATCTCACATGGGTCATCAGATTCAGCAAGGGGCCGAATATGCATGCGACTCTGATATATGTTTTCTTCTTCTGAAGATAAAGGCGACTTAATGAATATGGTATTCGAAGTCCAAAATACTGGGGCATAGGCAGAGAAAGGTTTACATAATTCGGCAACCCTTCTGCAAGCAATGCCACCAATATCATCATACGAGACAAGGAAGAACTCCAAAGTCATGTCATCACAGAATCCCTGCAGTGAAAAGCAAGGCCATAATATCAGATGAGCAGGCTTTTTGCAGTTAAGTATGTCCCAACATCACCTTTCAGCAAAAGGGAAGTACACAGTATGTACAAACTGGCAAACTAAATATTCTGCAATTCATGCAGTTCATACATAAGTTGATGGAAGTTACCCACGAGGGTGATGAATCGGTCTAAATATAGAAACTATACACCTTAACCCTAATGGTGGATAAGTATTTAGTAGCACATATTGAAATTAATCAAAACTGTTCAACTTTACGCCCAATAAAAACTAGATCGAGACTCGTAGAACATGACTGCTAAAGTGATCCGGAGAAAAATTAATACATTCTTGATGGGAAGAATTAGTAAACCTATATCTTTAGGGTAAGGAGTAGAGGAGATACAACAGCAAACAATTACAGCTGAAATCCTTCAAAGAGACGGTAGGACACTTGGAATGTACAACAGCAAACAATTACAGCTCAAATGTACAAGTCCAGATATATGTCTTGGTTGTGCAATTATTACCAAAATCACTTGGAATTTCAGAAGTGGAAGTTACCCTTCAAGTTCCAGAAGGAGGATATGGATCCCCTATTAGTAAAATGGTTAAATGGTACTTCTTACTGACAGGAACAAGCTGGAATACAGAAGGACCACAAATATATCAACTATGATCAGCATACCTTCAGGTCATTGTCTAAGAAAACATAAAATGAAATAAGGATATCAGCATGGGAAGCACATGCTTATCGGATAGGAGGACAGAAAGAGGTCGGCTATAACTAATACACGATCAAAAGGAGCTAACAATAATGATGTTATTGATAAAACAAGTCGGAAATCAGTCCTTCAGATACATAATGGTTAGTGGCATCATAATAATGTTAAATAACTGAGCAAATTACCAAAGCTTAGGGGGTTTAAAGCACAGTTCTCCCTAGAGCAGTTTGCAACTAGGCTTTTAATTTTTAAATGCTAAAACTCAATGTGCTTCAAGTTTTTAGTATCATATACCCAGGTTACAATCAGTGCTCATACACTTAACTGAAGAATAATACTCTCAATTCGACACTCAAAATACATACATGAATATTACCCAGTTTACAATCACAAGGGATTACACTATCTAAAATCAAGGCTCCGTGTAATCATCTCTATAAAGTTTTATTTTTTACTTACTTTTACTTTTATTTATACTTACTTAGGTCAGCCTTTGGTTACACCTTAATCTGCTACCTAGTTATCTTACAAACTTTGATGCTTCACTTATATGTATGCAAATCTTTAAGAACAAACCAAAGGCCAAACCTGAATTTCATGAAAAAACAGAACTGCTGATAAAGATCAAGTTTTTCTCTAACAGAATACTTCCACGGGCAAGAAACACAAATAAATTTGAAAATATATATATATAAACAAAAAAAGCAGGAAGAAGACCTTCCACAAGCCCTGCAAAGGCCTGGCTGGTGTAGGTGAACAATTCACTATTTTCACATAATCTTCAGGCTCCCACTTCCTTCTTCCCTGCCTTTCCCTCTCCCTCCTTCTCTGCCTCCTCGCTGACCCATTTCCACCAGGACTTGTCTTGTTAGCAAAATATTGATAAATCTCAGACATCAATTTGTCCGGCAAACTCCCAGGGGACACACATAAATCCTCGTACTCCTCTTCCCTCATGTTCCCTGAGCTTGAAACTTTCCTATACCCTCTCTATTCTGTGAAGTACAAGAGTACCCAAATGCACTAGCATTTTCTTCCACAACAACATGAGTTTTTCCCATGAAATTCACATTCACTGGAACCAATTCACTCTCCGCAAAACCCAAATCATCTAAATTCATCACATTTTCTGATAACTCCACCTTTCCCTCAGGGTCAAGATAATTGACAATTTCTCCCTTAGAGGTAATACCCATCCATAAAAATTCAACCTTTATCACTTCATAAGTACCTGTTTCTTGAGGGTTTCACCCTTGAACCAGCTATGTGAAATGGACCCTCAAAAAGATCAAGGGGAATCAGATTCCTTTTCCACACGGCACCAAGAAGCCAATAAGGTTCTCATACTCCAAAAAGGGTACTGTAAAGAAGCTTGTATGAGATCTTACCGCTCCCCATTTGTTAACATGGGTTTGGATCCCCATTTACGGTGGCACATGGAAAACCAGAGTCTTGGGTCATCACGGCAGAGAGAAACGAAGCGCTTTGAAGTGCAGGCGAAATTGGAGATATCTGATGGAGTGAGGAACGAGAGGATGCAGAGCTGCACATCTTCTGGGAAATCAGTGAATGATAAGGAAATGAATTGGCCAATTTCATCTGTTTTTGCCATTTTCTTCGAATTGAGTGCTTGGGTTTTCTTCGAAATTGGTGATTTGGGGTTTGAAGGAGAGATTGGATTTCTTGAGAAATTAGTCTTGGTAGAGAGAGAGAAGATTCAGAGGATAAAAGTAGGAGAAGATTTTGATGATGGAATTATTCTATTTGGAAAATGGGATTATTCTCTTCTGATGTGTGTGTGATTCAGCTGGGGGAGCTTTGAAGGAAAACTTGCACGGAAAAAATAAAGGGATAAACAAACAAAAAATGAGTAGTAAATTCATTAGGATTATTTTGTTTGCAGGTTGCAAACTACATTAGAAGTTTTCAATTTTAAATAATTTAAAAATAACCAAAAAGATTGTAGGCGATAAACCCAATTTTTTACTTGACCGCCAAGTTTTAAACATTTCAAATGCCAAAAAATAATAAATTTGACAATGTAATTATAATATCTCACTTTACTTTGAAATCTGAAGTAAATATTGAGGAATATGAGAAATTCTATAAATATTTTAAATGAAAAGTTTGACACAAAGACAATCTAGGATTTGAAGATGGCGGGACATCATTAAAAGGAGATATATGTTAATCGAAGGATGTGATATAATTTTTTTGAAATTAACGGATGCGCGTGCGCCTAGCAGATACGTGTGGATCGTATACATTCAGCAAGGTGAGTTTTTATCTTCAAAAATTGAAAGTAACTATCAATTCATGTTTTAAACCATTTTACACCACTAATGTATGCTTCTTCCCTTTTCTTTTTTTGGCTATGTACATAATTTATTTTGTTATTTTTATATTTATCACATAATTCCCTCAATTTCTTGCAAAATAGCCAACTCTTAAGTTGACTGTTCTTTTGAATTTACCTTATTGCTGTTGAAAACAAATCCAGTTCGTAATTTCCTTTTTTTCAAAAGTATCGTTTATTAAGCATCTGATTACATTTTAGCGTCATTTTAAGCTTTCAATTTTTTTTAGTAACTATAGTATTTTAGGAAAAACTGTATTGTATAAGTTTTACAAAAAATATCAGTTAGCAAATGTATGTTCTATAAATATATATATACACACACACAATGATACAAAATAGTATACTATATTTTCTGATATATTTGACTAGCGAATATAATTATTTTGATGAACAAATCAAATATGTAACTTGCACTTCTTTTTAACTAGAAAGATCGTAAATTATTTATTTAACTACTCATAGTTTGTAATGCTTTATCATAATACAAACTTTTTGTTTGTCTTTTTTTTGGTAAGCTTAACACAAAAAGGTTCCAAGAAAAAGATTTCAATAACATTTCTTTAACAAATGGATTTGTTCTTCCAAGTCACATTACTTGAAAAACTTATCAGTTATCAATGGCACTCGACTTGGACCTCCTGAAGTCTTTGCTCCTACAGGAACATTTCGCCTGATAATGATTTACTACCATCCGAAGGATCTCATTTGTCGCGGCCTCAAAAAGATGATTTTCCAGAAGTCTTGTGATCAGCAACCTCAAACATCTGGTTCAGTGAATCTTCTATGTACTCAGGTGAAGGATAGGACTTGACATGTAAAGAAGACGCGAAATTGTTCAAGAATTCGGTATATACAGGCACAACAAGCTACGGTAGCCTCCCTCATTTGCTCTCTCAAGTCTGCATCAGGGATGTGGTAAGAGCTTTTATGCTTTTGAGTAATGTCGTCAAATCCTTTAGTGAACGCCTCCATTTCCCTCGTACCACCATAGCAGTAAGTCCGTCTTTGTCAACTCTCTTGAGTTCTTCTCTGTCAACATCCTTAGAGGACCCCAAGCTTGCTTTTGATATGAATAAGCTGATTCTTCAGCCACAATTTTGTATGTCTTCTTCATATACTGATCTCCCATGAGCTTCCCGAGCTCTGTACTTTTAGTCCTCATGTAAATGTACCAGTAAGTGTTCATGACAAACACGTGAGGCAATACTTTGTCTTTATACCTCAATCTTTTAGATTCAACATTCCTCCGTATAGCGTCCATGATGTTGAATATTGCATCTTTGAGCAAGTTTTCATCCTTTTCGGGTGTTGAAAGTATTCCAGCTTTCCATATTTGCTCTGTCCTGAGGATTCTAACCATTGTCACGCTATAGGCATCCCAGAAGGTATTTAAGATAGTTAATGGCATAACGAACAAGTTTTGGAACTGAACCATCTTGAGGGGGAAGAACATCCTGATTGGCCTCAGAGGCCAAGCTCAAAGAAGACTTTGGTGGAGGAATGTACAAGCAGTTTCTCCAGTTCTCTGTATCGCGAAGACAGATATCAGCACCAACTTCACAACGAAAATCTCTGAGAATTCGGGTTTTAACCTTTCCAGGGACTCAAACATTTCTAACAGCTTGAACAGCTTTTGGGGTTCTTTCTTGCTTGGTGCAACCCCTTCTCGAATCGAAAGAAGACAGCCATTATCTTGTCATAATCTTGACGAAACACTCAGGTATATTACTCCATCCATTACTGTGCCTAAAACTTGGCAGCAGAGTTTCTTTTCTGACACAAATACTTTCTTGGTAGCAAGTTCAAAGTATTGAATCCAAAAGGGATATCGCTGTCTCTAGGCTCTCCCATTCCATCTCATCAATTTCTTCCGGACTGTATGTTTTTAGGTACTCTGGGTTCAGTCTCATTAATGCTTTGGCTGCTCTTTTATATCTTACCTGTGGGATGAAGCAGAGTACCATAATCATTTATTAGTAGCCATATACATTAAATCTTAAGCCATATATTGAGCAAACTCCAAAACTGTTGGAATGAAATTATGCCAACCATCATAAGATGGTTTTTCACAGGTCATTCTCGATGAAACAGTCTAAGAGAGTGTAGACAGATTCCTAATAACTTTCCCTTTATTGGTTTATGCTTAGTGAAAGAGCCTAGAAGAATTGCAACACTGATCATCCATAAACCAAGCTACCATCTATTGTTAGCAGATGAAATCTATTCAATCTAAAATGGGAATTAATGCGTGCATGAATCTGAAGCAGCAGATTCACAAGACTAGATCTTTCTTTCTTCTTTCTTCTTTCTCTTATCTCGTGCTCTTGGAAAAATGCAAGATTCGAGAATATCGATTAGCACAAGAAGAACAGGGGCAGATTTACCTTAGACTCCCGAGGATGTCACGTGACAAAATTATTTACTAGATATACATATAGAAATAATTAATAAAATAGAAATAAATTGAAATACCAAAATAATACTGCTTCTAAACAAAGATGGATGTGGTGGTTAGTCGCTTCCACTTTGCCAGAGGTTGCGTGTTTGAACCTGCCCGGCCTCCAAATTTTTGCTCTTACATTCATTTAATAATTCTAAAAGAACTTCCAACTGCATCAAGTTAATATTTATTTGTTCATGATAATAATACACTTGAATTGAGTTATATTATTATAGTAATTCTTTAAATTTTGACAGTGCTCATAAAAAATTCTGCATACACCACTGAAACAACGGTCGAATCCAGGTTTAGTGATGTAAGCCTTACAACAGTGATCAATGATTTAACCAAGCTTATTGTTCGCTGATGATTATTCAGCCTAAAATAGGGATTTAAACAGGTTCCTTTTATATCCACTGATCTAGGCAATATTAACACTTGAGAATGTTGATTCGCATAGCAAACATGGTCCATAATCAGGTTTAATGATGTAAGCCTTCAAGCATAACACTGGCAATCGAAGTCCACCATCATTAATAAACATAAAATGAAGCTTAATCGCATCTAATTAATGTCATCTAATGAGTAAGACATATATTACTAGAAGTTTTTAGTGTGATTTCAAGGCCTTTGTTTAGTCAATAGCCACTAAAAGGAATCTGAGTCATATAGTGTTAGAAGACTAGTTAAGTAAGTAAAACGTGTGTTCTCCCTAACAATTTAACCTTTTTACCGTATAGACATTGGTTCTGTCAGATAGCAGAAGGCTAAAATGCTGCTAAGAAAATAGGAGGAAAGTTGTTACCTTCACAAAGATATCAATACACATATGTCAAGACAGTCATTTGCAGCCAATGTCTCACAGATTCTTGTAAGCACTTCAATTTCTAATTCACTTCCCAAATCTATAGACACCATATCTGCATCAACATCAACTTGATCATCACCACAATCACTTTCTGCCTCCATAAAATTCCTATGCCTCATCTTATTCAACAGACTCTCATATTCATCTTGCAAATTCAACAAAGCATCATCAAGCAGCCCATCAAACCTCATAGCATCAACTTCAATTTCACAAAGAGCACTAAGGGTAATCAGAGTCTCTCTCAACCGTGCGTCTAGACTGATCAGTAGCCTTTGTCCTGCTTAAAAACTCCACCACTTCTTGCAACTTCACAGATAGCTGGCTCACACTCTCTGCTAATTGAATTAGACCTCATTCAAATTGTCCACTGTGTTCACGTACTTGATCAACTTCTCCAGCCTCTTGTTGGACGCGATTTCTGGATTAGCTAATTTAAACAAGATCAAGAAAAGCCTGCGCTGGAGGATTCAGAAAGTTTGAAACTTTCAAGTGCAAAGCTGGAGAAATTGCTCTGTTGATCTTTGTATCAGGCGCCTTGTTGGCAATGGAAAGAGATTGTAATGGAGCTATTCTTCTTGAAGCAATGGATAGATTTTCTTGCATCCCAACAAATTTCTCTTCTATTTCTGCTAAGCTTGTTTCGACATTGAATGAGAGTTGAAGAAGGCTCTTGAGATCAGAAGAAGCTTGTTTAAGTTTGAAAAGGATTTGATCATCTTCTTTTAGCTCCTCCATTGACATTGTTTCAGTGATTGATGATGATTCTTGATTTAACGAGGTGTAATTAATATTCCAATTAAACAATGAGGGGTATCAAAATGGTGGCAACAAGACAGGAGAGAAACTACCGAGGGACCAAGTCTCGTTGAGACAGAAAGAACAAATGGCAATGAGCAGGAAGAGACACAATTCGAACATTTCCTAATTCCTATATTGAATTTGCCGTCTGATTATATTCTATGGCTTTGCTTGTCGGAAGTGAACCTTTTGATGACTTTTACCTTTTCATTTCCTTTTAATACTCCCTCCGTTCACTCGTCCACTATTTCCAAAAAATAATTTTTATTTTTATTTTTAACATATTAAAAAAAATAATCATTTTTTTCTATTTTATTTTAATATTAATTTTATATTTATTAAAAAAAATCATTTGGGGTTTTATCCTAATTATGAAATATTAATATATATATTATCAAAAATACTCATATTAATTATTATGTTTTTAAAAAAAGTACAAAATACAAAATGAACTAATAAAAGTGAAAAGAAAGTACTTAACAATGGTGTCCAACCCTATTAATTATGGTTCGAATGGATGAGAATAAAACATCTAATTTGTTTCCTTTCCACAAATTTTAAAAAGGGTCACCCGAAATTTTTAATGAGGCGCTTGTAATAAATTCTCGAAAAATTTATGCAATTTTACTCTTTGATCATGTAGTTTATTAATATGGTCAGTACTACTATTTATATACTTTCATTGTATATGTTATGTATAAATATTCATATATGTATAGAATATGTATATATAGTATAAACATTATTATTTATATTGTGTGGATATTTGTAAATTAGGCGATTCAAAGATATTAAGCTGTAATTTTCTCCACTCCTCTCCTCGTGAATTTAGTACAAATTGTGTCATAATTTTAAAATAAATTATTTCACTATTTATTGCTTTTCTAAATTTAACTTCAATTTTGATATCCAATATTCTAATATCAGTGAGAAAACGGAGGAGAAAGGAAGGAAGGAGGAAAAGAGTGGAATAAAGACTTAGTCAAATTCCGTGATCATGTACAACCAAGTTACTATTGCTCAAATTTTTATACATCAAGGAGCCGTTTGGTTGTAGGATAAGACTTAGACTTAATTTAATATATAAATAATTTAAGTTATTTATGTATTATTTTATAATAAATGTTTGATTATCAAAATAGGATAAAATTTATTTATATATTAATTTTATACAATATTTAGTTGTTGAGTTATAAATGCAGTATAAAAGTTATTCATGTATTAATGTTATATAATGTTTGGTTGATATTTTTAGTAATTCTACATAATTCGACTTACATAAATTGAGGAAATCTATGTATAATTTATATAGGGTGAAGGTGGAATAGGTTATGTAGATATTAGTTATACATGGATTAAAATAATAAAATTACACAATCTATCAATTTGCTTTTTGCAAGTCTTTTTAAATTCGGTACTTTTTAAAAAAAATTGTACTTTCTTTTATTATTATATTTATCGAGAATTAGTTATTACTTTTATTTTATTTGGTGCTTATAACAAACAAAACAATAATTAAAAACTAAAAAAAACATGATATATATATATATATATATATATATATATATATATATATAAAATTTTTTTAATTTTTTTAATTTTTTTAATTTTTTTAATTTTTTTAATTTTTTTAATTTTTTTATATTTATTAAAAATTAACAATTATACAATAATTTCATACTATTTGTTTACTTATATATTCATAAATAATATATATTACTTTACAACAAATTAATCAATACAATAATCAATAATTCATGTATTGCCAATCTTTATAACTATTACCTACACTTAACTAATACACTTAAATAACTAAAACTTGCACAACTAATCTTTACATAAAATAATATATTAAATTTTCTTATAACTAATTTATATATACTATTACTTACGTAATTCTAACCTATAATCAAATGACCCGAGGCTAAATATTAAACAACGACCCCTAGGGTGGACTCCCCGTGAAATTTTTTACAAATAGCGTTTCCTTATCACTGCAGTCTTATTTTCAAATACCTGAATTTTTGTTGGCACAAAACACAGAATAGGCCCAATTGAAGCCCAAAAGTAGGAGCTGTGGCCTTCTTAGGCCAACTTAAAGCATACCACCTCCACCGGCTTAGTTCATTTCAACTGTTTCGCTCATTCGTACCGTAATTTCACACGATTCCGATTTGGTTCTGCAATGGCGGTTTTCTCCAGCGTCCATTCACTGAGTTTCAGCATCTCCAATCTTGGGTTTGTTCGGCGAGGTTTTCGTCTTCTTCTTACTCCTCCGACGCCTTGGTCAAATCAAACCCCGCGAAGTGACATGGTCTCTGGAATTCTCCAGGAACACCTTCGTCATGAAATTACATTACTTCATCAACCTCATTCCACTGTATATTATTTATTTTTTTGATTTTTATTCATTATAATTTATCTTCAAAACTCTTAATTCTTTGTTGCATAATTTTAATTTCAAGTTCCAATATTATGGAAATAATTAGGTCGTTTTTGCGCGGTATTTGTTCTAAATTAAACTAACACACCGATTATTTTATGTTTCACTATGAAGAAAAGTGTGATTTTGCTTTCATGGGCAGCTTCTGAGCTAATCCTAATCAAAATTGACTGTTAATACTCTTTTTACTACGAGATTTTACAGTATTTTCTGTAGTTTTTAAATATGTTAGTGTATTTTTAAAAAATTAATAACAATTGATGTCGAGATGTAAACAAAAAAATAGGAGTTCATAATTTGGTTCCTCCTATTTAATTCTTGTTTATTCTTTTTGAGATAGAAAGGAGTACTATAGTGTGAGTAGTTAGTGACCTCCAACCTGTTCCTTAGGTGATATTATCACTTAAAAAAAGTGCGTACAGAACTGTTGTGTTTCAGGCTAAAGTTCTATCATTTCTTCAGGGTATTTATAGGCACATTACGCTACATATCAATTTTCTCCAATATGTGTCTCAATCTATGATGAACACTAGAGACTCAACGAGAGTTGTACATACATTTTGTTTGCCTCAAGTTATAACCCGTGCCTCAAGTAGAGAGCTTTGTAGACTAGTAATGCAGTTATATGAGTTTTCTTGATTCACTATTTATTCATAGTAGATAATGGGAAGAGATAATAAATTTTAAGGGATTTGCAATGTTGAATCAACATACGGCGTAGTGGATGAAGACGTTAAGAAGTTACTTAGCACACTTGTATTCCTGCTACCTCTTAATGTTTCCATTTCAGTTTGTTTTGACTCACGTTTGTGTGTCTCTCTATAAGTTGCATGTAAAATGTATAATAACAAGTTTGAGTACTGGTGTGCGGGAGTGTAGTGCCTCTGTCCCAATTAATGTATTTTACTTTACAGTCGATTCCCAAAAGAAGACACATTTCTATATTTAGTAGCAATTTAATATTAAAATATTTTATTTATTTTGGTTTTTTTTGTTTTTTAATTGAAATTAATTATTGTTTTTGAATTATTAATTTTAAATGTTTTATGCTTTGTCAAAGTACATCACATAAATTGGGACAAAAAGGTAACTTTTTATCTTAGAGTGTTATTGAACAAAGGTATCAAAGTCATTTCATATCTTCTATTCCATAATGTTTAGATGCCATCTAATGGTATGCTAGTGAAATAATCAAAATAGAACTTCTATTAATCCCTAAAGATCTGCTATGCTATCCTAAAAATATGTAATACTTTATCCCTAAAAATATATATATATGTACATTATATCAGGGAGTAATACACAGCAAGAACACCAGCACTCCCCCTCAGCCCAGTGCTTAGATATCACTCTGGTTTGTTACAAAGATAAATCAACTCAGTTCCATTCCTTGCTTTGTGAACAAATGGTTAGTTGTTCTCACTGTCTTTACGTATATGGTGGTAATCAAGTTTTGAATCTTCTCATGAATAAAATGATATTCAACCTCAATACGTTTAGTTCAACCTCAGCGATAAATCGAGATTTGAGGCGATATGAGGTGCCACTTGAGATTATCACACCAAATTTTCGTTGGGGTAGCATGCTTCAACTAATTTCGATTAACGAGATGATATATCCCACGTAATCTCGTGTGTAGATCACCATGAAGGTGTTCATTCTTAATATCCAATTGATGCCAAATACCATTTTATTGAAGCATTAAAAAAATAAACAAGCTAAAGTGAATTTGGCTTAGGAGAAGGTATCTAAATAATCTACTCCATAAGTGCAGTATACCCTTTTGTACAAGTCGACTTTTAATCTTGCCCGCAGACATGTGGATTGACTTTGTCGTGAACCCGCCATCCTTGCTTTCTTTCCACTAGGTAAATCCATTAAATTCCAAGTGCGATTTTTCTTTAAGGCATGTATTTCCTCAAGCATTGGTTTACCATCAGGGATGATTTAAAGCCTACTTCATAATTTGGGTAAATATGAGTCTAGAGATGCAATCAAAGATCTAGACAAGGAGATAAGTGATTGTATGAAACAAAATTAGCAACAATCATCGTGGACTTGCAAGTACGGTGTGCAACTGCCGAAGAGCAGGCCAGATATTTTGTAGAATCCAAGTGGAGGAGGATCTAATGATGAAAATGACATAGGACATGTATCATCAATCTCTTACTTCCTCGAACAAGCCAAGCAATTGGTGGTCTTGTTGGACCCCGGGTGTTTGGAAACAATAGGCGATTGTTGCTCAAATAGAAGGGTAGGAGATGGAAGAACAATATCATTTGATTGTCCTGTCACAAACCACGAGTAGCATGATGAATAATCACTCGTCTTCTTCCCTGGCTTGTAGAAATGGGAGGTACATAGAAGAATGACGTAGTCTCGAAAAATACCACATCGGTTGACATCGGATATTTTCAAGTTAGGTAGAATAACACCATACCCCTTACGAAGCGAGAATAGCCCGAAAACACCTTGGCCTTGGGGTCAAACAGTAATAGTTCGTCGAACATCTCAAATATAACATGTGCTTTTAAACACCTTAGGTTCCATTGAAAATAATGACTTGTTTGGGAAAAGAACACTGTAAGGCACATTGCCAATGAAGCCACAGTGGAGTGACATACGATTAATCGAAACATGACGGTAGGGCGCCGACTCAAAATTGTTTAAAAACCTTCATTTGGAACAAAAGTACCAGAAATTTGTCTCAAATAGATGTACGTTCATCCTTTGACAACTTCATTTTGAGAGGGCGTGTCACCATGGGCGTGGAGAATACTATGTTATCATGTAAAATGATAATTTTGACATGTATTCTTTGGCGTTACCACTCCTCATAATCGCTACGAAGCATTGAATTGAGTTTTGACCTCAACACGAGAGAAAGCACAAAAACGAGTAAGCATTTCAAAGCTACTTTGCATAAAAAAAATAAATTCAAGTCATTCAAGAGAAATGCGTCCACAAAGTGACAAAATGCTTGTGTCAGTTTTGGAAACAATAGGACATGGCCCCAAACATGAGGATGAACTCAAAAAGCTGACTCAACTCGCTTATTAACCTTAGATCCAGGTGAGATGTGATGGTATTTGCGAATCGACATGACTCACAATCCACTAAAGAATATTCGAAATTGAAACAACTTCTTCAACGGAGGTAGAGAAGGATGTCCCGGTCGAGATGTGCTTAGATGAGACACGATACTAGAGTAGGCAATAGACAAGAGGCTACCATTTATCAAGAATATAGAGATCATCAAATACATGTCCCTTATCATCAGATACATGTCCCTTATCAATAAGCTGATTTATGCGTGGAATCCTGAAATAGACAGCGATTTGGAAGAATGAGATATAACAATTGAATCTCACGGTAATTTCTTGACAGAAATCAAATTAAAGACCAATTTTGATAGATTTAATACAAATGAGGGTAATGGAGGAAGTTGATATAACGGTCCAGGATCTAATACTATTACAAGTTAATCCATAACCAACAGTAACTGGAGAGGATACTTTATGCGATTTGAAAGCTAGAAAAATATTGAAATTACCTGTCATGTGATTTATGGCTTTTGAATCTATCACCCATTTGTTTGACAAGGTGATAAGACATGTTTATCGACTCGAAAAAGCATTAACCAAAGAGTGAATTCCTTCAGTGATTTCTGATATTGAAAAACATAAAAATTCCTTGGTCGAAGCAAAATCATTTGATCGGAAGACAGACTATGAACAGTAGAAATACTAGCCAAAGTTTCATTCCTCCTCCCAAGCTACTGGTCATTTTCAAACAAGTCCCCATAGGCTAAAAAGAAATTTCTAACAGAGAGCTTAATCAAACTATCGCAACCCACCAACAAACAAGAGGAGACTAACCAAAGTGTTATGTAAAGTAGCTCCTAACAACGGTGCAAAGCACCCAACAGATAAAAGAGATTCCAAACAATATTGACTAAGAAATCAAGAGCCAAGAGATACAAATCTGATTCCTAAAAATTGTGAGATGGAGAAACCAAGAGCGAGATACAAATCAGACTTCAAAGGAACAGTATCATCAAATGTAAAGAAGAATAATTCCAACCAAAACCAGGGTAAACAAAACCTGGAACAAGATTACCGTTATTTACTGTAATATGATGATCAAGAGAACACCACAAATGCGGAAGCTGTAGTGAGATGCTGGAGTAAAAGAATCAGACCAATAAGGCCTCGCATGCGCTGTCGAGGAAAGTTATAGTTGGCATGTGAGCTTCACGCTCTTGAAATCCGGGGACCAAATTCTGGGTTTCTACAGATCGGAGGGAGTGAAATTTCCGTAGGTAGGCTGTGACTGTCACTTCTCACCTCGGCAAAAAATCAGGCGAGGCAGAACCAATTCCTGCGAGGCAGTGAACTAATTCTGGCGAAGCTACAAGCAGCTTTGATACCATGTTATTAGACAAGGTATTGGGTAATTTCCATATCTTCTATCCACAATGTGATAGATACATATGCATTTACTGATATGCTAATCCAAGGAAATAATCAAAGAGAAATTTATCAATTCCTTAAAGACCTGCTATTCTATCCCTAAAGATATGCTATCCTATAGCACATTATATCAAAGTGTCTACATGCATTCTCTAACGTTATGTAACTTGGAATTGATTGACAAACTGCATTTCCACTCGGCTACAAGCCGATAAAGAAACATTATTGCTTCGAAGACAAAGTAGAATGAATAAATTTTACATATATTATATCAGCTTAGTTCCTTTTTGAAACTTTTTATAGTTCTTGTCAAAGCAATTAACTATTACTTACAAGATTGAGAATCCAAATTCTTCAGATCTTGGAGTCTTTAATAATGGATATAGAGAAGCAAATCACGCCCTTTTCTTAAATGTGGATAAAGAAGATTTCCAGAAACATATTGGACAAGAAAGATTTCCTGTTTGTTCTTTGTTTCTTCCCCTTTTTTTCCTTACAAAATAGGGAGAGATTGGGATGCTTAGTTGTCAGAGGTCTTTTATTCATTTTCTCAGAATGGCCTTCCCATTGATGGTCAGCTCGCCTTCCACTGGTTCCACTGTGGGGCTGATGCAGATTTCGAGTGTTAAACATGGAAACACCGCAATTCATTATTTTTTACTAGAAATTACTTTTCTTATTCTTCCAGATGATACTTAGCGTTTGGATATATTAGTTATTTAGCCTTTTTTTCATCTGAAGGAAGTATATGAGTCATAAACTAAAGTTCATTGACAAAGATGGCTAGTTGTTTTTCTGGACAGTTTATGGATCTGTGGATAGACTGCTTTTACAGGGATATTTGAACATTTGCATCTTCAGGTCATTATTTATTCACCTGAGAACTGCAACTCAACAAAGGCTCTGGAAAGGTTTGGAAGTGGAAAATAAATTTCTGTCTACACAGAAGCACGCACCACTCTTTCATTTTTTTCATGATAATACATTTACTCTTTTATTCTCTGAGAACCACTTTGGATATCTAAGTATTATCGATGCAACAAATCCTCCCAACTTGTATTTCTCTGTGAGAGACCTTTTACTCTAAGTTAGTTGTGGACAGCTTGTAAGCATTTTCCAGCATGCCCAGTATCTCAGGTCTCTAAACAGAGCAATTCAAAACTGCTCGTCTTGCCAATGTAAGATATTTTGTGTCTGATACTATTTTTAATTAATAGAACTGTAGTCAAGCATCTGTTTGATTGCATCTTTTAGGTGGGAAAATCCATTGATCAGATGGACATCCACAGGGCCCTCTATCATATGTTGGTGAGGCAGGGTTGTAGTTTGATAGTTTAGAAGCAGCAAAGACATTTCTGTAGAAACATGGCTGGGAGTACACTGTAAGTCCTTTTGAACGCTACACTATCCAATTTATTAGTTAAATTAGTGAAAGAGAAAACAATGATAAAAAAAAAATTGACCAGATTTGTAGAAGGAACTAGAGAAGAGGCAGCGGCCAGGACTTATCTTCTGGAATGACTAATAACTTTTAACGCTGAAGTACTAATTGCATAGAGTTTGGCTTCATTAGAACTTGAATGTCAAATCGGTTTCCGTACTAATTTTCAATACATGATACACTAGCTTGACTATGTTCCAAGGCCAATTTTGTTGGTGTTGTTTGCAGATGTACAGAACTTCATTTAACATTCACATTATACGCAGACACTGTCACTACATAATACACTATCTCGACCTGTTCCAAGGCCAATTTTGTTGGTCGTGTTTGCGGTCCTGATGTACAGAGCCGTTTAACCTTCACATTATGAGCAGGCATTGTCACTACATTATACACTATCTTGGCTATGTTCCAAGGCCAATTTTGTTGGTCGTGTTTGCAGTCTAATGTACAGAGCTTCGTTTGACATTCACATTATAAGCAGGCATTGTCACTACATAATACACTATCTCGACTATGTTCCAAGGTCAATTTTGTGGGTCGTGTTTGCGGTCTAATGTACAGAGCTTCATTTAACCTTCACATTATGAGCAGGCATTGTCACTACATTATACACTATCTCGGCTATGTTCCAAGGCCAACTTTGTTGGTCGTGTTTGCGATCCTAATGTACCAGAGCTTCGTTTAACCTTCACATTATGAGCAGGCATTGTCACTACATTATACACTAGCCAATTTTGTTGGTCGTATTTGTGGTCTAATGTACAGAGCTTCGTTTAACCTTCACATTATAAGCAGGCATTGTCACGACATAATACACTATCTACGACTATGTTCCAAAGGTCAATTTTGTGGGTCGTGTTTGCAGTCTAATGTACAGATCTTCGAATAACATTCACCTCACAACTATGAATGATATTCATTGATAGGAGTGACCACTTTCTAGTGGTGGCGACCGCCCGATTCACTTTAGCATGTAAAGACACCTCCCGGGAGAATTAAAGTTTTCTTGCACATTGTCACTACATGATACACACAGGCTTGGCCATGTTCGAGGCCAATTTTGTTGGTCTTGTTGCAGTCTAATATTACAGAGCTTTGTTTGACATTCACCTTATAAGCAGGCACACATCACGTGGAATTCCTTAAGGTGAGCACTTCTAGATTATCAAGAGTGAGTTAATCTAATGGTCCTCAGGCTTCACAAGATATAGTATGGATGGTAAGTATTTATATTCAAAACCATTTCAATAAGTAGTTTTTTAGCTAGTGATGCTGTAAGGTATATGCATGAACTTGAGTAACTTTATTGGGGACAAAAATAGATGAATGGCTTTACTAGGTAACTTCATTAAGTCACGTACCCATTTTAGGAATTATTGAGAGAATGCCTAATTATAGTTTCGAAACATCTAAACTTCAAGCTACCCTTAAATAATTTTGAATTGATATTATTTTCTTTTTTGGCCATCTGACACAGAGAGTGTACTCTTTAAGAGCGTGAAAAACCTAAAAATAATTACATATATTATTTTTACAAAGTTTTTTATTATATATATATTTTTTTGCAAAATGTATTTTCTATTTATCTTGTTATTTTAATTCTTTTTTTCTTTTCTTTCTTCTTCAGAAACTCGTTGTCGTCCTCACTGGACCCCGCCACTTCCGATGCCTGTTTCTCCCCAACTCCTCCCACTTTTTTTACTACCATCGCTTCAAATTGCATGTTTTTTTCTTCAACCCCAAATCGTATTCAAAAGATTTTCTTACAATTTGAATAATTTTACAAAATCATTAAATTTTAAAATCAATGGCATTTTATGATCAGTGGAGAAGAGAATTTAGTTTTTCTGTTATTCTGATCTTCAACATAACACCTTATAAATCATGAAAAATTTATTGATTCTTTTGAAACTTTTATTTTTAATTGGGTTGAAGTTATATGAAAAGAAAAAATTAATTAATGATATCCCCAAATTTTAAATTTGCTCAGTAAAAAAAGAAAAATTATTAGCTTTTGTTATCAACAAAGTTTAGTAAGCAATGTGATTCTTTTTTTTTTATAATTTTTTCTTCTACACTAGAGAGGAGGGAGAGTAGAGTAAAGAAGAAGAAGAAAGAATTAAAGAATATGGACGGAGGGGTTAGCAGAATAAGAAGAAGTGGTGTGTGTATTGAGGTGGGGTTATTTATGGTGAAGTAAAAAGTTAGAAATAGAAAAAATATATATAGCAAAGCAAAAATAAAAAATATATTTTAAATTAGTATTTTTGTCTAAGCAAGATTGGAGAAGTGTTAACATCTCTTTTGATTGAGACATCAGATCTTAGCAAGAAATTGTGTATTACAATTATAAAATTTTCGAAGTAATTATATATTCTCATTATTTTCTTTTTTGCGTCTTATAATATCATACAGTTTATATTATCAGAAAACATGTGCAAACAAGATGATTAAAATACTCATCAAATCCACTGGCAACTGTCAGGCTCCCAAAGTACAAGTTTATAAGTGGATGGTTAGTCATTTTGTTGTATAAAATAAATGACCGAAGCAAGAATGCTCATATTCAGAAGATAGATGTAGCGGAGATGAAGATGCTTAGATAGATGTATGAGCATACTAGAAGAGATATGGTTCGAAACGAAGTTATATGGGGCAAGGTGGGAGACCTTTGTGGCGGACAAGATGAGGAAGCGAGACTGAGATGGTTTGGACATGTGAAGGTTGGGTATAGGATTCACACGAGGAATAGAGGTTGGTAGAAGAATTAAGGGGTGATGATTAGAAAAGACATGACACTGGATAGAAAGGTATGGAGGTCGAGGATTAAAATAGGAGGTTAGTGGGTAGCCGAGTGGTGTCACACTTCTTGTAGGATCAGAGAGGCAAGGGGCTAGCCTCCCCTTCGTTTCTCCTTATTCGTAATCATATTTAGGAATCACATAATTATTTTGTTCTTTTGTGTATTACTGTTTGTTGTTTTATTTGCTTTGTATCCTATTTTTTGCTATTTTATTTTCTTATAATCATGCTTTAAATTCTTCTTTTCCTTTGATTGAAGGGTCTGTGAAAACATCACTCCTACTTTATTGGATATGTTGTTGTTGTGTACCATTGAGGAATTAATTCCTAGATTTTAAGCTTTCTTCTGAACGTAAATGATCTCATGTGAAACTTAAGAACTAAGAGCAAAGTACATTCACGGTAAAGATATAGCAATATAGCTTAAAGGAACACAAAGAATACATATTTTGACTGTGGACCAACGGAAGGTTTAGCAGTAGCAAATAAGCCAGATACAGAATTGTTGTATCTTACTAGGTCATAGAAACACTTGGTTCGAGTTGTGGATCACCGAAACTGCAGTTATCAGTTCAAATTTCTATCAACTTGGATAGGGATTCAAACAACTATACTTGAAGACCACAAAGTGCATTTTTATTTGAATAATATAGATAATGGACCTTTAGAGAACTTGAGGTTGGAGTGCGGAAGTGCTCTTTACTCTGTTTGATAGCTCTTTAATGTTTTCACAGAGACACTGCCAGCAGGTACTTCTACAGGGAGTTCGTTTCCTATTGTTTGATGTCATATATATTTTGATTGTTTTAAAAAAAAGTTGACAGACGTATGATGTCTTACTTTTCTCTTGATTTGTTGTAGGTCAAGAAGTTTCATGCACCATTACTGTAGGTATGACTTTTCTCTCTTCCATGTCTTAAGAGAACGACCCAATCAGAATTTTTGGAATCATACTCCTTCGAAAACACATGAACCTTCTGTTATAGGTGCAAATTTGTTTTCAAAATCAT
Organism: Datura stramonium; assembly: GCA_018107945.1. Classification (NCBI taxonomy): domain Eukaryota; kingdom Viridiplantae; phylum Streptophyta; class Magnoliopsida; order Solanales; family Solanaceae; genus Datura; species Datura stramonium. The sequence goes on from JACEIK010003983.1 coordinate 70,979, forward strand.
ACTCTGAAGACCATATATTTATTCTTCTTGAAGTCAGTCTTATAGATTTATTTATAACTAGTTGACCATTTAAGGATTAGAATGAATCTTACGTCTATATCCAGCGATAATTTTCTTTTGATATTTCATGAAAAAATTTATTTAAATTTCTTAATATAGTTATTTTCGTTGATGTTTATAGAAAAATGATTATTCTCATTAATATTATTAATTATTTTGTATTGATATGTTTATATAAAAATATAATTTTATTAATTTGTGATGAAAAAGTAACTTCAAATGGAAGGGTCCCTCAGAGCCAAGGAGATTAGAATGGATATTCTGTGCGACCGCTGCCTTAAATACCAGTACTTGTGACAGTTGGAAATCCTTTTTATCATCGGAATTCTAACACGTATTCAGCCAATAATATCCGTTTGCTATGAAACAATGATCGTCCAATAAACAAAGTGTATTACATTATCTAGGCCTTTATAAAACTTGCATGTAGTCTGTCGTCAGTTTTGTTTATTGATTGTGTGCTGAACTAGTAAAAATAAGTAGAGAGAGGAAAAGGAAAGAAACTAGAAACATACACTTGACAATTGGCACATAGTTTTGTACTCATGGATCATTGCAGATCTAAGCTGGAAACAACTATTAAAACATAATTAAACTACACTCAGTTTCCTACTCTCTATACGCTGCTGCTGCTGCTGCTACTATATTGCATAAGGTTTTACAGCATTTTACAACATTAAAAGTATTTAAACTGTATTTACAATTGACAAGAAACTGTTTTAAATATTGGAAGCAGCTGATTCAGGAGCATCTTCATCTGTGGTATGGAACCTCCACTCAAAGGCGCAATCTTTGGACTGGCAAGCTAACCTCACTGCATTGCAGAAAGCTTTGACAGGTCTTTTCCCTTGTGCAGCTCCCCATTCTATCTTCACCCAGCAAGTAAATCCATCAGATGACATTGGCACGCTGCAAGAATCCAAGAACTCGAGCATCACTTCCCCACCAATTCTCTTGCATGCAGTCCCAACCATGTAGTCCAGCCAGCAACATTCAGGTTGACCCACCATCTCTTTGTATGCTGAATTTGTGAGCCTTACTTTGTTATTAGAGTCCGATACGACAGCTGGCAAGGCCTCTGCTTCAACTTCTTCCTCCACCTCCTCTGGTTTCTTCATAAATTTCTTGTTAGTTCCACCACCATCTGGAGCCTCCTCATTGATACACCCAATAGAAATGCTAGATCCAACTGGGCGCACCGGCTGTGGGGTTATAACGGCAGGGCTCTTTGGACCTTGCAATTGGGGCATGAAGTCTAACTCTTCAGGCACATCAGCTGCCAAATTCAAATCGATCCCTCTAATTTCCGCTCCCGAGCCTTTCTCCACTAGCATAGGAAGACTAGTAGTTGTGCAAGAAAGAAGAGGGAGTGTTATGGAATTTGCTGGAGTTGTGACAGGGGTACCCAAGCCACATTTAAGAGGGACAAGGTTTGGGATCAAGGTGAACTGGGGAACCACATTTGGTCTATAAGCAGGAGAAGCAGCCATCACCTGATTATACGTAGGAAATTGGCCTGCAGGAAAGTAATTAGCCCTGGCTCTTTTCATAGAAGGTGGACCAAGGGCAGTCCTTCCTCTCTTCCTAGTCCTTGTAGGCCTTGCTTGCAAGTGAGGCCATACATTCCTCAAGAAAGGAGACTTTCTAATATTTGGGGGCAATCCACTAGGATTATCCTCAGAAACAGGACTTGTTGGAGCCTCAGGCTTTGGTGCTATGGGCCTGTATCTAGCCATGATCTCAGCTGTTTTTGAGGTTGAAGGGTAAGGATTCAAAGTCTGCATCATCTTTTTGAAGAAAAAAAAAAAGAGAACCCTTTCAAAACTCCTCTTAACAAAACAAAAAGAAAAATGAACCCAAATCCAGAGAAACAGAGAGGAGAGTTGAGGGAAATTAAAATTGGTAGGGCAGAGTAGAGGTATAAGAAGGGTGATATAAGCCAATGAAAAAAGGAGCAAAACATGAAGGAAGAGAAGAGGTTGAAATGACGCCCCGGAAACATACGGTGGGTACGTGTTTGAGCAACTTAAAAAAGAGGACATGTGGGATTACAAGAGAGTTTTGAACTTGCATGCATGCTTTACACTTATCATCACACCCTAAGTCTTACTCCTAGTCTCTTCTTCGGTTATGAATGAAGGGTAGTAAAATCAGAAGAGAAAGACAACCTCCTTAAAATCTTCATTGATTGCTAATTACCATTTGTTCCAATGATTCATGCATTTGCCCCTACTTTTTTTAAATCATATTTTAAGGACGAAATTCATGTAGTAATACAAAAAGCATAACGGATGTGAAAAAGGACAATTTTGTTTTTAATAATTAAGTAGAGGTGAGAGAGAAGTAGGTGCAGTGAGCTACCAATCAGGCGGTGGGCGCTCATCTCATTGCACCGAAGAAGAGAAAGGGCCTTTTGTGGGACAACGCGTGTGGACGTGGATCTCATGCATGCCTACACCCTATCAGCATTTGTTCTTTTTTGGTTCACTCTTTCCCTTTTGAAAAAAGAGTTACAAGTATATATGCCTTATGTATAATTTTATTTTTATTTTAAATTACCCAAGATTTTTTTAATTAATCCCTCTATTTCTATAAATTGTCAGGATAAATTTTTACAACTATAATTTGATTAATTTTTTAATTTTTTTTTTTATTTATTTATGTGTTTATAATTGTAGAATAATTAATGGTAAAAATTTTAAAAATATGATTAATTTTGTTATGTTTTTAAATTAATAAATATTTAAAAACAATTATTTTATTTATAACGGCTAAAAGAAAATGGAGGGAGTAGTTTAGAAGATCACTTATCTGTTATAATAAAATAATATTGTAAAATAAGTAAATAAGTAGACAATAGAGGCATGTTTGATGTATTATTTTACTTTTGATTCTAATTAAAATTATTATTTAAAATAGTTAAATTCTCATAATATTCAATGTAAATTTTTGTTCAAATTTCTATAATTAAATATCTTTGTTTCAAACTTTTTAAATGAATAAGCAAAATTGTCATATTTTGAATAGTTTAACGGAAAAATTAAATTATTTCTTTATTTTGGAACAATCATTTAAATAAGAAATTTTTGAGCAACCAAAAATATAAAAAAAGATAAAATTAATTTATTTTAAATAGCTTATAAACGTTTTTTTAAAATAGCTCATAAATATATTTGACCATTTTCTCTATTTATAAAGCTACTTACAAGCTGTTTATGAGCTTCTTCATAAAGCTACAAAAATATAAAATAAATATTCATAATTTAGTGTATTCATAATCACATTATTCACTTCTTAAGGTTATCAACAAATCCATATTCCTACACTTTATTTTAAATGATAGGCTGATTAATTAGTACTCCTAAAAAGTCTAAGCAAGAAATTAAGGGTTTGAATATTCAAATTATTAACACATGTCAAATTTGTCATGTTTTTTTGGGAAGAAAGTGTCATTAAGTATAATTTATAAGGGCCAAGACCATAGAATTATAAACAAAAAAAAGGCGTGTCTCTTTTTTTAAATCCAACTTTAAATATATTTAGAAAAGAGTAACATGCTAATGAAACCGAGAAATAATAGTTAGGAGTTGTGGTTTTCAAGTGATTAGATGTTGGACAAGAAAATTGTATGATTCATTACTGTGGATTGATTTATAGTCTGTTTGGGTTGGATTAGAAGTATTTTTATTAAATATTTTTTATGTTTATTTTAATTTTATGATTTGATTTGATTCTAAATTTTATTTTTTTCAAATATTTATTTTAAAATTTAAAATAAAAAATTTAATTTTATAAATTTTAATTTATAAATCATAAGTCATAAATCAAATCAAACATAGTTATGCTTGTTTGTTTATTTATTCTATGTTTGTTTGTTTATTTCTTTCTTCTTTCCTGAAAAAGGAAAAACTTATTGGCCAAGATGATAATTAGGGTACGAATTTTTATTTGCATCGTTAGTATGAATAATATTTATTGTTATTATATTATTATTATTTTACACGAACAGGGACTATAATTTAAACTCTTTTTAAAATTAGTGACGAAAAAGAAATGATATATATTTTATTTGAACCTTAGTACTTCCTTGGTGTGTTTTTGTTCACTGGTTTGGCTCTAATAAGTCCAAGGTCTGCCGTCTTATCTTACGTACATAATACGTAATACTTGTAATAGAATCAAAATGGAAAATAAGGTTCATCCTTGTGAATCTTGATTTATTTATTTATTATTTTTTAAATCCGTTTAAAAAGAAATCGAAATGGAGGGAGTAGTTTATTTGAATAAACTTTTGAGAAATAAAAAATATTTATTTTGAATAATAAAAAGGCACTTATTTAGAGAATAATGATGTTTGGACAAACTTTTCAAGAAAAAAAAATAAATATTTTTGTACAATAATAGAAAAAGAAAAATTAACTCCCTTAAAAAATTAAGTGCTTTTGATCTTTTAGGACTAAGATTTTTGACTTTTTTTTGATTGAAAAAGGAACCTGGATTCCTGATATCAGGGATGAAGTAATTAATAATAATCTCATTTAACATTTTCACAGAATTTAAAGGATTTTAACATTGAAATTATTCTTTAGTACGAGTTACAGCACAAGAGATATGCTGAAGCACAGGGGTTTTTCAATATTTACTAAATTCATATCTTGCACTAATTAAAACTAAAGGCAAAAATATTTGTAACGTCAATATACTCAATTAGTTTCATATCAATATGTCTAATTATAGCAATATATTTTGTAACGTTCATCTTTCACAAAGAAAAAAGTCAATACATGAAAATAGTTAGCGCCAACTTCAATTTTACCCCCAAAAATAATCTCTCTAAGTTTCAATCATGTCTAGTGGAAACAGTGGAGCTAAAGAGGCTGAAGAATTACATCCTCATCCAGTTATGGAGCAACTTAAGAATGTACAATGCTGTGTTGTGACCCACCACCTGGGTGCGCGAAAATTTAGAGAATTGCAGAGTTTAAGTTATATACACCGATTGTTTTACGTTTAACCAGTTATGATTAATTATATGATAATGCAGGGGAAGCATTGTTCTTGGGGTTTCAGCATTACATATTGAGTCTTGGTAATATTGTCTTAATTCCAAGTATCATAGTTCCTCAAATGGGTGGTGGCAATGTGAGAATTTCTTTCTGTTCTCAACATTATGACTAAGTTCTTTTTTTTTGTTTCTTTCTTTTCCACTAGATAATTGATCATAATATTACTATCCTTTTATTGATTCAACTGATTTTTAATTGTAGGATGAGAAGGCAAAAGTAGTACAGACATTGCTGTTTACTTCTGGGGTGAATACATTACTACAATCCTTATTTAAGGACCAGATTGCCATTGGTAGTGGGTGGTTCATATGCATACTTGATACCAGTCACCTCAATTATCCAGGCTAATAGGTTCTCAGTTCTTCAGGATCCTGAGCTGGTAATGTAACAATGATTCTTTCTCCTTTTTTGGGTGGAGTTTGAGACTAGAGGTGGATTCAAGATTCAAACTTGGTGGATTCAACCTTTAAGTTCTTGTTTTTGATAGTGTCAGTAGCTAGGGGGCGGAGAAAGGGTTCATTAGAATACACTTAACTAGAAAATTATGCTAAATATAAAAGGCCAATTTTTTATGTATATATAATAGACTATGAAACCCCTTAGTGAAAATTCTGGCTCCATCACTGGCGCCGCTGAATCACAACACTTTCAAAATCATGAGTTCTGAGTTCAATATTTGTTGCAATTTTAGTAATTTTTGGCCCCATGCTGAAGTTAGAGGGTTGTTGTCAATGGAGCTAATTTTTCTTTAATTTGTTTTCTTGACTGATGTCCGCAGAGGTTTATGTATACAATGAGGAGTATACAGGGGGCACTTATTGTTACTTCTGGTTTCCAAATTCTACTGGGCTTCCTTGGCCTGTGGAGAAATTTTGTAAGGTGTGTGTTAATATGTTCTTCTTTTGCTGATCCTGAGCATGTGGCATCAACTTTACGTCATCTACTTTATTTGATAATTCTGTATTTCTTAATTTGATTCTATAATTTAGGTTACTTAGCCCTCTATCTGTGGCACCACTTGTTACCTTAACCGACTAGGGCTCTACAATCTTGGCTTCCCATTGGTGAGAATTCTAATCCTAGACTTCTCTTATATTTTATGTGCTTTCGATTGAAATATGCTCTCTGGAAAGATGAGGACGTCATATAACTGAAAACAACAACAACAAGTACACCTTAGTCCCAAATGAAGTTGGGTCGACTGCAAGTTATGAACCGTTCACTAGTTGTTTTGTATCCTTTTCTTTTGTAGATTGCAGAATGTATTGAAGTTGGGATACCACAATTGATTTTCATGGTTGTCATCACACAGGCAAGTAATGTCATTCACTTTTTAATGAATTTAAGTTTGAAGTTATATCTTTATTTATGTGTACCTTATTCTCTTTCATGGAGTTGTTGAAGAGGCATCACACCATCATTTTTGTGCATTGAGCTTAACTTTCTCCTAACTTATAGATTTCTCATATGACATGTCGCGGTAATAGTATTTCATATTGTTTATCCTCTTCCTACGCCACTTGATTTTCTGAATGTAATGTTCTTGCAGTATCTACCAACATATCTCAAATTAAAGAGGCCCATATGTGACCGGTTTGCAATGCTCTTCTCTATTGCAATTGTATGGTTTTATGCAGCAATCTTGACCTGGAGTGGTGCATTCAAGAATGCAAATGAAGCAAATTGCCGCACTGATAGCTCTGGACTCATTGCTGGATCTCCTTGGTGAGATTTCTCTCTTTATGTTCACGTCACCAAGTGGCAATTCCTATTTTTTTATCATGCCTTCGGGAGTGTCTGTCTACAACTTGCATCACTTTATGCAGGATGGTGTATATATCCATTCAATAAAGTTCCAACTTTCAAATTTGGAGAAGCTTTTACTATGATGATTGCTTCTTTTGTTGCTTTTGTGGAGGTCTGTTCTCTGAACCTCTACTTATCTGTTTGCTATTGATATGTAACACGTAGTCTTCATAGTTAATGTTGTGAAAAAAGAAATTGGCTGCTAGAAATAAGTTCTGAATTGGTTTAGTACACTGGTTTTCATTTTGTATAGTGAAAACTACACTTGAATTCACTTTGAGTACTTTTTTATGTAGTCAACTGGTGTATTTCATGCATCAGCGAGATATGGAGCGCTACCAGTGCCACCTTCTGTCATTAGCCGAGGTGTTGGCTGGCTGGTGAGATCAAATATTCTCTTCTATTCCCTTTGTATCATGTTTCATTTACCTCATTAATGTTAATTCGTCTCAGGGGATTGGGACTATGCTAAATGCCTTTTTTGTTGGTGTCACTGGTTGCACTGCTACAGCGTAACAATCTCCTATCTTTCTAATCTAAATTTCCTCATACTATGATTTAGGCACGGATGGCTACGAACAGTCTCATCCATGGCGAATTTCATGTGTCGTGCAATCAATTAACTATGATTCACAGGAAAACATGAGTCTATTGGCAATGACAAGGGGTTGAAGCCGAAGAGTCGTGCAAATATCTGCTGGTTTTATGATTTTCTTCTCCATCTTAGGTATGCTCATACTAATGTATTGATTCCAGGACAAGAATCTATTAGTTGATGGAAAAAGGACTGACTAATTGTATTCCTGCAAAGTTAGACTCTTTTCTCTCATTATGTTAGCTAATGCTAATGTATTGATTGATTGCGTGAGCTGTTTTATTCTTTGCCAGGAAAATTTGGAGCAATCTTTGCTTCAATACCTGCATCAATCATGGCTGCAATATACTGTATCTTCTTTGGATACATACCAGCGTATCTCTTAAATCTTACCATTTTGGTAATGCAACTTTTAATTTCCAAATGACATTTGGTCCATTGATTGAATTGCAGCATCAGCTGGTCTTGGATTTCTCCAATTCTGTAACCTTAACAGCTTTAGAACAAAGTTCATATTGGGATTTTCTCTTTTCCTGGGATTATCTTTACCACAATACTTCCAAGAGAGCATCGTGTGCTCTGGATCTGGTCCTCTTCATACACATTCAAGATGGGTAATCTCAACATTCATCGACTAAACTCTGTTACTTTAAGGATTATCACTACAAGACAACCTCATACTAATGTTGTTCTTGTTGAAATGCAGTTTAATGACACAATGTCTGTCATCTTCACATCTCACGCCATGATGGCTGCTGTGGTTGCCTGTATTTTTGGATCAGACTCTTCCATTTAGTAACGATGAAGCTCGAAAAGACAATGGCTCGCATTGGTGGGACAAGTTTGTGGTATATACTAAAGATGTTAGAAGTGATGAGTTCTATAAATTACCATGCCAACTTAATAGGTTCTTCCCACCTTATTAGTCAAAAAGAAATGAACATCATTGTTTTGTTAGTTGGTTGTTTCCTACATAAACTCACTCGAGTTCTATCTTTGATTTGCTCTTTTATTCCTTTAGAATAGCTTATGTCATTCTGTTGATGTCCTAGAAGTCTTGCTATTATTGAATGTTAGGTGTATTGAAAATAAGCTTGTATTTACCTTCTCAAGATAGGTAACGTACACACTATCCTTCCCAAACCCCAATTATGGAATTCCCAAACCCCAATTATGGAATTAGATTGATTGATTCATTGTTGTTGAAATTGTATCTGCAATGAATCCTCAAATGTCCATGTCGAAGATGATTTATTGTATTACAATAAAAGTCAATTTATGCCAAAACCGACACAAAGAGAATTATGCTATTTGAGCCACTTGACTGGAAAAAGGAAGGACAAGTTATTTCATTATGAATAGTTCGCAAAATTGATCCTTTTCTATTGAAGGTGCAACTGTAACTCAAGAAAATAAGTTGAGGGTGATAAAAAACTACGTAATTAAAAAAGGTGACAAAGTTTGATCGGCTTTTGTTAAAATTTTCTTTAAATTATAATTAAGTTAAATGGGGTGTGAAGTGTAATATTTAAAACTTTTTAATCTTTTAAAAAGTACAAAAAATAGCTAGCCCAGTGTAATTCAAAACCCTAACCCTTGTAATATACGTCTATTCTTCTTTCTCTTTCACTCAGCATTGTTCTCTCTTACTCTGCTTCTTGGCTCAAACAATGCTTCTTTCAAAAATAATTTTTCATAAATCATCACGCTAGTGAGGCCCAATGTCGGCTTATTTGATGACCATTGACACATACTCTTTGCTTAGGGTAATTTTTCTTTCCTTACTGTCCAAATATATTGTGTTGAGCAGTTAGGGTTTTTGATTTTTTCGAGACCCAAAGTAGTGATTTTTGTTAAAGAAGAAGAAGAAGATGATGGGTTTCTCATATTATGTTGTTGGATGACTTTATTTATTGTTCTTGTTGTGTTTTCTTAAAATATTATCCTTTGGTAGGATTATTTTTTCTTATGGGGTTTTTGTTGTTGTAGAAAAAAATATAGTGATATTGTTTGATTTATTTTCAAATGATTGGAAAGAAGTTGCATAACAACTTCCTCACTTGTTTGAATAAATCAGAAGTTGTTGAGTTGTTGCAATAAAATATTGTTGCAACCTCAACAATTGTTGATTTTTGTCAAACGAAAGTCTAGTTTGCAACAACTTCCTCAGCCAGTTGGAAACAAATCAAGCCAGTTGTTGGGTTGTTGCAGCAACATTAGGTTGTTGCAACAAGTTTACAATTGTTACTAGCAATATGATGTCTGTTTGATTTTGTCAAACAATAGTAGAAGTTGTTGCCTTGGCTCGGACACTGTTGAAAAAGTATTATTTGCCAAACAAGAGCTAAAGTTGTTGCAACAACTTGTTGGTGCTTTTTTGTACCCATTGTTGTTTCATAATTTAGAGAATGTAGGGGCGGCAACTATTTAATTTTTTACCACACATGTTGGTAAATATCAAACAATTGTTGTATTATCTGCAACAACAATAAGTGTTGGATAAAATCAAACAAGCTATTGAAGTTGTTACCTTCCAGACACTGTTGGAAAATAAATTAATATTTGTTTTACTTGTTTGATTTTGCAACAATTGTTTTCTTGTTTATTTTGACCGAATGATTAAATTGTTGATTTTATATTTTGTCTCATATTTTACAAACAAAATGACTTCCAAAAAGAGCAAAGAAGTACCGATGGGGAAGTATTCTTTGCTTCTAGAAGATAAAAGAACTAAGACTCAAAGCGGAAGTTGTTGTGACAAGTAATTGACTATTTTTTTGTAGTATATAGATTAAATATATTCTAAACTTCATGATCTGGATGTGAATGAGCCGAATGACTTATCCTCGGTCTATTAGTGAACCATCTCTCCGGGGATTTGCTTGAAAGATGTTCTACTAGAAATATTCTTGTTATTGCTTGACTCATATTCCCCAAAGTGAGTCGCTCTAATAGCTCCGAATATATTAAATACGTGCATTAAGATACGAAGGCTTCTTATTCCACAACTCGCGAAAGCACTTTTTAATACTTTCGTATATTTAGGAGATTTCTTGGAAAGAAAATGTTAAATCACTAGCAGTTCGGGTCCATAACCCAGGGTGTGGGATGCTCGTTTAACCTCTGTATTCATCTTGTTCCTTATTTACCTAGGTGCACTGCGTTTTCAATATAATGTGTATTAGACATATAGACTATCTCAACCACTATGATCCCACATACATAATCTTGGATTTCAACTTCTACAACCTTATGAAGAATGTGTACAACAAGTTGAGTAAGGAAAGTCTCTGGCCGGGTCTTTGTCCGGTTAAATAAAATCTTGATAAATATAATTTCAGATTATTTTCTTGATTACGCAGGGTATCGAGACCCTATCTAGGCGGTGTCCCATGGCTTGGGGCCAAAAGAATCTTCCCTTTGTGATGACCCTTGACAAGAAATATTTTTGCTCTTGATTTCTTGATCAATGATGGAGTGATAAATGTTTATGATTGCAACATTTCTTACTACCCAAAAGATGACTTCTTTCTACACATTCAATCAGTGATAAGTATAGCTCGAGTTCTTGAAATAGGAAGTGATATATTCTCGACCACTTGCCGCAAGTCGCTCAATAAGAGTGGATCTATGAATGAAAGAAGAGGGTCTCAAGAATGACACTTGAGGCCACTTGTCAGTCCTTATTCACTTGCCTTCATTGAGCATTTGATTACCAACGGTTGATCAAATCTCATGAATGACAATATCATTGAGAAGGCGACGCAGTAGAAAATGGGTTGTGGGGTTGGTTGATAAGGAATTGAGTGTCGTAAGGTGGTTGGCATGATTGATTGTTTTATAGAAACTTTGTTGAACAATTTGTTGGATATTTTAATTAATGGCCATGTTTAAGAGTCTTGTTCTTAGAACAGCCATTACCTGGAGTGCGGCCCGAACTCATATATTTGAAGTTATGTGGTACCATGTGTTTAATGTTCAATGCTCATTTTATGTTCTTTATATTTTAATATTACGCAATAAGTTATGTTACTTACTGGAATAAATTATATTTTACATTACGCAATAAGTTATATTTTATATTTTGTGTTCATTAAGTTGTTTGAAAATTCTCCAACTAAGTACATTTCTTGTTGCAACAACTTAGTTTAATTGCTGGAAATTTCCCAACAACTAAATTACTTATTCAAGACAAGTGCGTGTTGCTTGCTGTAAAATCTCCAGCAATTAAGTCATATGGTAAAACAATTGTGCATTAATTTAAACAAGTTGTTTCGGCAAGTAAACTAAGTCGTTCTTGACAAATTAGTAAAGTTATTTGAAAATTCTCAACAAGTAGATAATTTGTTGCAACCACTTAGTCTACTTGCTGAAATTTCTCAACAACTAAATTACTTGTTCAAACAAATCATGTTACTTCTTCGTAAAAAAATCCAACAATTAAGTCATATAGTAAAACAATTATTGCATTAATTAAACAAGTTGTTTCAGTAAGTAAATTAAGTTGTTACATGAAGTTAGTAAAATTGTTTGAAAATTCTCAAGCAAGTAGATAACTTGTTGCAGCAACAGTTTACTTGCTGAAATTTTCCAACAAATCAAATCTTGTTCAAACAAGTCGTGTTGCTATTTGCAAAAATTTCAACAATTATGTCATATGGTAAAAGCAGTTATTGCAGCAAGTATATAACTGTTGCAAAAATTCAGTTAAGTTGTTTAAAAGTTCTCAACAATTAGATAACTTTTTGCAACAAGTCATGATATACTTGAAATAAGTCCAGCAAGTCGATTAGCTGTTACAACAAATTTCCTAGCTATTACGATAATGTTTTCACTAAATTCACCAATAAATCTAGCTTTGAGTCCTTAAATACATTTAATTCACTATATTTAACAATAAATATGATTGATCCAAACAATTCATGATCAAATTACTCGATTAAAGTTGACTATGTGAACAATTGCTCGATCGATCATTTGTTATGATCAAATTACTATGTATTGTTAAAGAACACTATGAAGTCTAGCTTTGAGTTTTTAAATGCATTTAATTCCTTATATTTAATAATAAATATGATTGTTCTAAACAATTCATAATCAAGATTACTCGATTAAAGTTGACTATGCATACAATTTTTCGATCGTCGTCTATTATGACCAAATTACTATGTCATTATTAAAAGAAACACTATTAAATCTATATTTGAGTCTTTAAATGCATTTTAATTTTCTGTTCAACAATAAATATGATTGATCCAAGCAATTCACGATCAAATTACTCGATTAAAGTTGATTATGCGTACAATTTTTCGTCGATCTTCTATTATGATCAAATAACCATGTCATTGTTAAAGAATACAATTAAACCTAGCTTTGAGTCCTTAAATGCATTTAATTAACTATATTTAACAATAAATATGATTAATCTAAGCAATTCATGATAAAATTACACTGGGTAAGTTGACTACATGTACAATTGCTTGATCAATTGTCTATTATGATCAAATTACTATGTCTTTGTTAAAGAATACTATTAAATCTAGTTTTGAGTCTTTAAATTCATTTAATTTACTATATTTAACAATAAATATCATTGATCCAAGCAATTCATGATCAAATTAATCTAAACTTGTTGCAACAAGTATAACCGTTGTTTGAAAATTCCTGTGAATTTATGAGTTGTTGCAACAGATTAGTTTACTTGCTTGAAATTGTCCAGCAAGTGCAATAGTTGTTGGCACACAGTCGGACAACTTGTTTGAAAATTCCTTGCACGTTTATGAGTTGTTGCAACATATTAGGTTACTTGTTTGAAATTGTCCATCAAATGCAATAGTTGTTGGCGCTGTCGGGCCACTTTTTTGAAAATTCACAACAAGTTTATGAGTTGTTGCAACAAATCAGTTACTTATTTGAAATTCTCCAACAAGTGCAACAATTGTTGCTTTATCGGGCAGTTGTTTAAAAATTCATAGCAAGTTTGTGAGTTGTTGAAATAGATTAGGTTGTTTGTTTAAATTGTTGAGCAAGTGCAGGTTGTTGCTTTGTCGAGCCCGATTATTTGAAATTCACAACAAGTTTTATCGGTTATTCTGGCGAATTAGGTTACTTATTTGAAATTGTCCGACATTGTAATAGTTGTTGGCACTGTCGAGCCAGTTATTTAAGAAATTCATAGAAAGTTTATCAGTTGTTGCGGCCCAGGTTTGCTTATTTGAAATTATCCAGCAAGTGCAACGTGTTTGTTGCTTTGTCGAGCTAGTTGTTTGAAAATTCACTGACAAATTTATCGATTGTTGCAGTTAGGTTAATTTTGAAATTTTCCGATAGGAGTACAACGATTTGTTAACTTTTGCTCCAGGCAACTTGTTTGAAAATTCTGACAAGTTTATGAGAATATGAATCAAGTATCCAAACAACAACAAGAATAAATTTTGTTATTACAAGTAAGATCGAGATCTTTGTTCCTATGTAGCAGTTCGCTCCGTGTATGTGGTTCTTTCGTGCTCCAACCCTTTTACATATGGAGCATTTATTTACTCTTTATCGGAAACCGTTTCTCAATTGATGTCCTCCTCTTCATATGTCTTCTAGTTTTTTTGGCTCAATTGCTGATGATTTTATTCACGAAATCTTCATACGTGATATCTCTGTTCACAATTCGCTCACGCGTCTCTACCCTTTCGATTCATTCACCATGACAATTAACTCGTATTGTTATTTTGTCCCCCGTTAAGGATCTTCAAGATACCTAAAGATATTTTATGTTAAAGTAAAAAAATTGAGTGTTACATGAGAAAAGCGTGATAAATAAAATAATTGTTATAATAGTTGCAGCAATTTATTTGTAGTTGTTGCAACAACTAGAAAGTTGATGAAACAACTAAGTAGTTATGCGACAACTTTGGGTAGTTTATTGCAATATTCAAAGCTTTTCTTACAATGATTACTTAGTTGTTACAACATTTAACAACAAAAGAATCACATTAGTTGTTGCATTTGTTGCAACAAGTACAACAATTCTTTGTAGTTGTTGCAACTTTTTTATAAATTGTTGGAAAATTTAGAAGTTTTTTTTTTTGCAGTTACTTTTCGATTTATTTGCAACAATTTACCCGACAAAAGGTGTAGCCAGTTCTTTGCGATTGTTAAACAAGCTTAACAAGCTATTCTTATTTATTACAGCAATATGACAATATTACAAGCTTGCTTTGAGTTGTTGCAGAAAATTTAGAGTTTTTACAACAGTTGCTTAATTGTTGCAACAACTAACAGAAAAAGGTGCGCGCGAGTACACCAATTATTACGGCTCAAGTACAACAACTTGCAGTTGTTGCGGCAAGTGCAACAACTATTGCCTTCTTTAGAAGTTGTTATGGAAAAATTAGAAGTTTTTCTGATAGATTACTCAATTGTTGCAACAACTTAATAGCAAAAGGTGCAACAAGCACATTGCAATAATTAGGCAGTATATGACTTTTGTAGTTGTTGCGGCAAGTGCAATAAGCGTTTACCTTCTTTATAAGTTGTTGCGGAAAAATTAGAAGTTTTTTTACAACGGATTCTTTAGTTGTTGCAACAACTAACGACAAAAGGTGCAACGGTTGTTGCAATTGTTCTGACAAAGTACAACAATTGTTGCAACCATTATTAGTTGTTGTGAAAAAAATAAAAGCTATTTTACAAAGTTGCCATGAGTTATTTACTAACAAGCTTGTAACTATTGCGAATACATTTGGAAAAATAAAATTTTACCAGAGATGAATAATACACACAAAAAATCATAATTTGCACTTACCAAATATAATTTTTTGTGTTATTATAACTCAAAATTGACCCAAAAATATGTGAATCGGTTAATTTTGTCCCACTAAATCTTCAAGAAGAAGAAGAAGAAGAAGATGATGGTGATGATAAGAACAACATGTAGCAGCCGGATCAGCTTGCCAGAAATTTATTCCAAGCTTTGAGGCTCGCCACTGTGGTTTCAACTTAGTCTACAAGGGAGAGTATCGGCACTTATAAAGCACTCTTCGTTCTCTCCCCAACCGATGTGGGTTTGCCTAGACCAATGTGGGATTGCCTAAGGCAAGCGACACTCACCCCGGCTTGGGACTCGAGCGTCCTAGATGAGAGTTTGCCCACCGTCGGGTTTTGCCCCGCCCACGGCGACACCGGCTACGTACCACTTTATGTAACAGCCAAGATCACCGCTTGTAGAAATTGTCCGCTTTGGGGCTCGCCTCCAGCGGTTTTAAGCAACGTCTACAAGGGAGAGGTATCCAAGCACTTATAAAACACTCTTCGTTCTCCTCCCCAATAGATGTGGGATTTGCCTAGACGATGTGGGATTTTCCTAAGGCAAGCGACGCTCCGAGGCATAGCGGCCCGGATCACCGCTTGTAGAAATTGTCCGCTTTGGGGCTCGCCCCCTCGCGGTTTTAAACGCGTCTACAAGGGAGAGGTATCAGTAGCATAAACCTTCTTCGTTCTCCTCTGACCGATGTGGGATTTGCACGAACCAATGTGGGATTTGCCTAAGGCAAACGTGACACTCACCCCCTTAGGACTCAGCGTCCTTGCTGAGGTTTGCCCACCATTGGGTTTGCCCCACCAAAGCCGACATGGCTCGTCTGCTATGCTTGACCCAGATCACCGCTTGTAAAAATTGTCCGCTTTGAGGCTCGCCACTCGCGCCTGACAAGTCTCAACAGAACAAATAGCAATATAAATAGCAAGCATGTATAGCGAAAAGACTATAAATGTTTGTTTTCTCATTAGATCTCTTTACGTACTAAGCCGAATCTTTCTTGAATATGCGATTCTGCAATCTTTCTTTGCTTGTTGGCTAATACGTGTAGAATCTTATCTGTCTGAATGGGTAGTACGCCCAGCCATAAAGCATCCACGAGTAGCTGAGTACGCTGGCCATATCTTTTATCTGCAATAATCGTTTTCTTTCATATTTTTATTAGAAAATGTTTCCTTTTATTCTATAACATAATGCTTGCTAATCATACAAATAGGCTATCTTGAATGGAATGCTAACTAGCCCACTTTGGCGCATGTTTCTAACTTTCGAGTGAGTACGATACAGCGACGCAAACCAGAATCTACTAGACTTACTCGATTCTCGACATTCAACTCAGAGAGTTTCAAATAAGGGAGTTTCTTATGATTCCTGTTGAGACTTACTAACTTGCTTAGAAAGAACAACTGGCATCGTAACCTCGAGTTATCGTCAGTAGGACGAGAAGCAAGTCGATCTTTGCATTTATTTCACCCAATTGCATTCATATACACTTCAATTAGCACTAAATACAACATTATTTTGAAGGACGCGTCACTTTAATATAATTATAGCCTAAACTTAGGCTTATCGAAAGACGGTCAGCTTTACTATTTTTAAGTCCGAGAAGGAAGTATTCACTTTACGGCTAGGAGCACATAGACACTAGTTTGGAGCAATTCTACTTACCTTGTCATTAGCTCGGCGATTCGTCGGCTGAGTATTTCGCGAAACAAAATCGTAGGAATGCTCCCTGTTGCTAAATACCTCGGTCTGAGTTAATTTGAGTTTAGACTACGTTTGGGCGGCGTAATCAACGATAATATATATCTCCTCTTCACTTTCTCTCTGTTTTCTAGTGCGTTTTAAAATTATAAGTGATTTACCAATTAAAGCCGAAGTGGGGCATATATATAATGGACACTATAAATCGCATTCGGGGAATGCGATTTATAAGTCATGACCCCCCTTGCGGCCTTGAAACACATGACATCAGATCTTTTTAGGGCCTTTTACAGATGCGATTTATAAGTCGCATTTTGCCTTGCGACGCGCCGACTTGGCGCTTGTCCGATCTTTCCCCGGGCCTTTTTCTAGCATGTATGGCTTTCAAATACTTTTAACCAACACGCGAATAGGCCATCTATGTGCCGGAAATTTACGGGGTGTAACACAACAATAGCAGCAGCAGCCGAAGAAGAAGAGCAAGTAGTTGATTTGTCAGCTTTTTTCCCCCCTTTTTAGGTAATTAGGGTTTTATATAAGTTGAGTCAAAGTGTAAAAATAAAAAGATGAGAGCTTATTCAAAAAGTGATCAAATATTTTCAAACACTAATTATAAACTTGCTACATCTACTAAATGATTAAAACTTATATCACTTTTTTTTACATTTTACAACATTTTTGTAACCCTTGATTCAATGCCTCAGATCCATAACTCTAACTCTAATTATGAGCGTATAGTTCAACTGGCTTTACCAGTAATTTATTAATAACGCCGGGAAACAGGAGAATTGCAGGTGAATTTATCGATTGAAGAAAACGATTTTTGAGTACTGTCATCGATGAGGGTTTCAAATTCTTTTCCATTGTGGGAGTCAAAAATGCTCAAATTCTTTAGGTTGAATTTGAGTGAACCCACACACACCCACATATGGCGGGCAACACCTCAGCCTCACAGAAGATCAGTTCTTCAATATGGTAGAGTCTTAAAAATGTGGGTCTTCTTATTTTACAGAGCTAGCCTGAATTTATTTATTTATTTTAAATGAAGAAGATTTGAAATGGGCTTGTTTTATAATAACCAAGAAGTTACTACAAACGAATTCTTTAAAACTAGTTGGAAATTGGGATAATTTTGAATTTTGTTTTGTTATTATATTGGGATGCTTAACGTGTAGAAATGAAACCAATAGAGATTGTCATATTGTTAGCCAGCTCCTTGTTTTCCTTCCATGTTTTATGTTACCCACTTTGCCCTTCTCTGCTTGTGCTCTGATTAATAATGATTGGTTATGGACATAAACTAATTAAACTTCCATTATGATATCCCATAGTTGTCTCAAAAAAAAAAAAAAGAATGCGCGAAATGCATAGGAACTCTTCAGAGGATCTTTCTAAACTTGCCGACTTTTTGTCAGTTTCAGCATTAAGTAATTCAAGAAAATAGACTTGGTCTATAGATTCTTACGCGCTAAGAATGATTATGAAGAGAACAACTTGATAGGTGATACCCTTGACTTTCATAGCCAAGTGGGAAATTTCTCACTCTTCTTCAAGGTTTAATTTTATATTTAAATGGTGAAGCCATCAAGCAAGCACTGCTCTGCAAGAGGCATTTCTATAATACTACTGATCGGGTAATCATATTTGTTTTTATACTTATTACAGTGGAAAATTCGCTTCAAGATCATCAAGATGGTCGATGCAGTTGTCTCCTATGCAGTTCAAAAACTGGGGGATTTCCTCATAGAGGAAGTTTCTCTCCGCCAAAGTCTCAGAGAGAATGTTCTTTGGCTGAGAAATGAACTGTCTTTCATGCAAGCTTTCCTCAAAGATGCCGAAAAGAAGCAAGTAGAAGAACACCTAGTGCAGCAATGGGTATTTGAAATCACTTCTGTTGCTAATGAAGCTGTGGCCATCTTAGAAACATACAGTTTGGATGCGGCAAAAGATGGTGATCATGCTGCTGGATTCGTCAATCGTCTTAAGGCTTGTGCTTGCATCTGTCAGAAGGAGGCCAAATTCCACAACATAGGGAAGGACATCCAGTCCCTCAAGGAAAGAGTCATGGATATCTCTCGAAAACGAGATACCTATGGCGTTACTCACATCAATAATAATGCTGGAGAAGGGCCAAGTAATACGCCAAACGATCCGTCTTCCACCTTAATGAGAACATTAAGGAGAGCAGTTTCCTATGCAGATGAAGATCAACTCTTTGTTGGATTTCAAGAGGTCTTTCAAAAACTACTTGATGAACTTCTCAAAAAGGAGTCTCGCCGAAATGTCCTTTCAATTTATGGTATGGGCGGGTTGGGCAAGACCACTCTTGCAAGAAACCTATATAACTCCCCAAGTCTACTCACTAGCTTTCACACTCGTGCTTGGATATGCGTCTCTCAACAGTATAGTACCCCAGATCTCCTTCGGAGTATCATAAAATCTATCCAAGGTTGCAGTGAAGAAATGTTAAAATTGCTGAAGGAGATGTCAGAGAGAGATCTAGAAACTCACCTCCGTAATCTATTGAAAGAGCGCAAATACCTCGTGGTGGTTGATGATGTATGGCACCGAGAAGCTTGGGAGAGTCTGAAAAGAGCCTTACCAGATAACAACAATGGAAGTAGAGTTATCCTTACCACACGAAAGGAGGACGTGGCTGAAAGAGTCGATGACAAAGGTTTCTCCCATAAACTTCGTTTTCTAAATAAAGAAGAAAGTTGGGACCTTTTTCACAAGAAACTACATCCAGAGAGTAAGATGGTTGGTCCTGACTTGTTCTCCCCATCAATGGAAAAGCTAGCTAAAGAAATGGTGGAGAAGTGCAGAGGCTTACCTCTTGCAATTGTGGTACTAGGTGGGCTACTCTCCTACAGAAAGGGGGTGGACGAATGGCAAAAGGTGAAGACACACCTTTGGCAGCATATGAAGAATGACTCTGTTGAGATCACTCACATCCTATCATTGAGCTACAATGATTTGTCATTTGAGCTCAAGCAATGTTTTCTATACTTTGGCATTTTCCGAGAAGATGAAGTGATTGATACTGAAAAGTTGATGTATTTGTGGCTGGCTGAGGGATTCATACCAAGAATTAGAGAAGAACATATGGAGGATATTGGTGAAACCTTCCTACATGAGCTAATAAGTCGAAGCTTGATTCAAGTGGCGGAGACATTCTTCGATAAAATTCTTACATGTAGGATACACGACCTACTTCGGGATCTTGCTGTACAAAAAGCCATGGAGGTTAACTTGTTTGACATTTATGATCCAAGAGTAAACTTGGTCACCCCATTTCGTCACCGACATGCTATTCACACACAAACTCAAAGGTATCTTTCAAGTGATCTTTCGAAATTGAAGGTAAGGTCAATATTGTTCCTTGATAAAGAATTTAAGAACTTGGATGATAAAAAGTTCATGACGTTATGTACAAATTTCCAGCATGTATATGTGCTGGACTTGGTGAACATATATTTTGTTGGGAATAAGTTGCCTGATGCTATAGGCCAATTGGTACATCTCAAGTTCTTAGGCTTGTCTAACACCAATGTTTTCAAACTCCCTCCTTCCATTGGCAAACTAAAAAACCTACAAACGCTGGAAGCACTGATTGGTGACCATTGCTCATGCCAACTACCTTCTCAGGTAGCCCAACTCACAAATTTGAGACATTTAGTTTCTCGTTATGAGGTTCCTTTGCAACTTGACAGGCTGACAAATTTACGAACTCTTAAATATATTCGTTGTGATCAGTGGAAACATACTGATGCTGTTGGTTTAGTCAACCTTCAAGAATTGGGCATGGAAAAGATTAGGAAATCTTACTCCCTAAAACCCATTGGCAGCCTGAAAAGCCTCACCACCTTGTTTCTAGTTTGCCAATATGGTGAAACTTTTCCTCCCCTTGAACCTCTTTCTTCTTGTGAAAACCTTCACAGATTGTGGTTATCAGGGGGAATAGAAGAACTAGCAGAATTAAACAAGCTGCCGAAATCCATCACTCTGTTAGTCCTACAGTCTGCAGAACTCAAGGAAGATCCAATGCCAATTCTGGGAAAGTTTCCAAACTTGAAGCATCTTGAGTTATCATGGGCTTACAAGGGAAAGAAACTTACTTGCAAGGACAACAGTTTTGGTCAGCTGGAGACCCTTAGACTTGGTAATCTTGAAAAACTAGAAAACTGGCATCTTGACACAAGTGCTATGAGTCTGATTAAAAGTTTGAGTATATTTGGGTGTCCGAAGCTGAAGAAAATTCCAGAAAGAATGGAACATATTGCGGTGCTTGATGGTAATCAAAACCAAAGGGAGTACTATTATCGGTTCCCAAATTAACTAGCTAGGAACTTGCTGCATTTCTTGTTTACATTTGTTCTTTAATTTTATTCCGTTTATTATTAATTTAATGCTTCATCTGTTCTAAATTGGTAGTACTAATTAATATCCTCCTGCGCTTATGCAATTGTGCAAGTCAACTGGTTCAATTTTCAGACCAAACTAAATCATACTTTGGAAATCAAACTTTTAGAAATTGTAGTATATACTTAAGAATTATATAAACACAAAAATTTCTGATTCTAGAAGACGTGAAAATACTTTGGACAAAGAAATTATAATCATGTTTGGAGCAGAATGGAAGATATAAGTTTTGAGTATTGTTCAGTTGGTTTGACTGCTGGAGTAGGCCCTCTAAATGTCAGTCCCCGATTGGATCGCGACACCAAATTTATAATTTTCTACTAATCTAATCTGTATTGACTATCCTAGTTCTTAAATTATAATCGAATACTAAGTTAAAATTCGCCTTAAATGATCCAACATTTGCTGTTATTTGTGACCTTAGTGAAGCTACATCCACTGTATTAGACATGGTTGTCATCTCACAGGCAAGTAAATTTCCTGCCAATGTATTTGAGGTTCTGATATGTATCCTTTCTATAACTGTACATTTTCTAGAGTAGGTGTTACTGCTTAGTGCAAAAGTCCTTCATGATCAAATGTTTCTGAATTGGTATCCCATGGAGTAAGATTTATTTTTACTTGATAAACATAGTTTTGTCATTTAAAAGATCCAGGATAGACTGCTGGATCATCATTTGTGTGGTGTTTTTTTTTTTAATTTAAACATGTGCAGGGGAGGGTTAAGAAAACAAATCCTGTTGATGTATAGCTTTTTCACATTTCATGTTGAGAAAATCATTTTGATATCATCTCTCTTTGTTGGCATCATTGATGGATGTGTCTTTACCAATTTGACTTTATTGTTTAGGGTGCTGAACATATATATGTCCTGAACAACTAAAAGTTCATCAAATGTGACATAGATAGTTCCGGGACTTTTAAGCATCATCATGCAGTTTTTATATAATATTTGCACAAAAATCAAGTTTTCTCTCTCTCTCTAATTGATTTCCTGAATATACTAATGTCCTTGCAGTATCTACCAACTTATTCTCAAATTAAAGAGGCCATATGTGATCAGATTGCAGTCTCTTCTCTGTTCCAATTGTATGGTTTTGTGCAACATCTTGACCTGGAGTGATGCAAATTGTCACACTCTGTACTCATTGTGTATGAGAATTCTCTTGACCATCAAACCTTTCCAAGCAATTTCTTTTCAGAAGTACATTGGCTGAGACATGTTCTTTCACTTATTTTCGCACCACTTAGGTGCAAAGTATATGACTTGAAAGTTGGCCTTCACTTCTAATAACATCAACCCAATACCATGCAGAGTCCCAAATAATCCATATCCTATGCTGATAGTTATGTAAAGAACTCCATCCTGGAGCAAAACTGTTTAGAACCTTAGCTATATTATGATCTTTTGACTCTAGTTTCAATGACTCCTGCCAATTTGATGTTGAGGTATAATTTGAGCTCTTTTTGCTTATACCTCTTATTAATGCCCCTTATGTTCTAGAACAGCCAGTTCATAACTGGGGTGGGGGGNTTGCTCGTTCGAGAACTACGATCTTTAGCTCTGGAACTGAATCATTTCCTTGTATCTGAGAAGAACTTCCAGATTAATAGGAAGGAAGATTAATCGGAATGAATAATAATTTTTCTTATAGATTGATAAAAAGGCCTTTTTTATCTTACAATCCATCAAAATCCAGAAAACACTCAAAAAAATTCGAAAAGAGTCTTTTTTGTTTGGATGGGAATGAATGGAAAAAATATTTAATTGCCCCATATTGACTTTAGACTTTTTTTCTTCAAAGAATTTGTACTACTTAATAATGTATATGAAATAAAATGATGGATTATACTAAGCAAATTACTTCTTTTAAATTTATATAGAAATGAAAATGTTAGTCAAAATAAAACATCAATAAAAACCAAAAATAAAACTTTTTTCTACCATCAAATAAAAAAATAAAGAATCTAATTCAAGAAGCAAAAGAACCCGCAAGTCAAAGAGAAAGAAAGCATAGATCAGATATAGAAAACAAAGGAAATCTGGGCCTTATTTATTCAAAACAGCAAAATGATCTCGAAAAAGATTACCCGAATCAGACACGGAGAAGGGTAAAAAGAGAGAACAATACAAAAGCAATACAAAAGCAGAACTCAATTTATTCTTGAAATGTTATTTGCTTTTCCAATTGAGATGGAATGATGCTTCAAATTAAAGAATGATTGAGAATATCAAGGTATATGGTCTCCTGCTTAGAATGATAAATCCAACCAAAATTACTATATTTTCAATTAAAAGGAGAGAATTGAGTTTGGATATAATGCTGATTGATGCAACTTTAACTCTTACAGAATTGATGCAGAAGGGAGTATTGATTCTCAAACCTATTCGATTGTCTATAAAAAATAATGGATAATTTATTATGTATCAAACCATAGGCATTTCATTGGTTCGTAAAAGTAAACACCAAACTATTCAAAGATATTGAGAACAAAGATATATTGATAAAATGAATTTTGATGAATTTATTCTGCAACTGCAAACTCAAAGAACAAATACAAACAAAAATCATTTTGATTTTCTTATTCCTGAAAATATTTTCTGATCTAGACATTGTTTAAAATTGAGAATTCAAAGTATTTTTAATTCTTTGAATTGGAATGCCATAGATAGAAATTCAGTACTTTGCAATGAAACTAATGTAAAAATTTGGAGTCAATTTTTGGATGAAAGAAAACCTTTTTATAATTATAAAGAGAAAAATGAATTAATTAAATTGAAGTTCTTTCTTTGGCCTAATTATCGATTAGAATATTTAGCTTGTATTAATCGTTATTGGTTTGATACTA
>JACEIK010003983.1:112875-146776 GCA_018107945.1 Datura stramonium
CAATCACATCAATGTAATGCTGGAAATAAGTAGTAAAGCAATTTGGGCCTTCACGAATATTTCTCTCCGACTCAATTTATATAATTAATTTAAATTTTAAAAGTTAAAATTTTTAATTTTAATCGTAAATTTGAATATAAAATCAAGATTGACTCTATCTTTAATAAAATCTAAAAATTTTATTTCTTCACTTTCTTCTTCTGCTGGACTAGTTTGCACATCTTTTTTTTACGCTCATCCTTAACTTAAGAAGTGCATTCTCTCTTTTGTATCAGCGAAGAAATAATGAAA
Source organism: Datura stramonium (assembly GCA_018107945.1). Taxonomy (NCBI): domain Eukaryota; kingdom Viridiplantae; phylum Streptophyta; class Magnoliopsida; order Solanales; family Solanaceae; genus Datura; species Datura stramonium. The sequence goes on from JACEIK010003983.1 coordinate 113,167, forward strand.
GTAAAAATAATCAACGCAAATAATTGTTATTCCATTTATGGTTACAGTGCATCTTTCGAAGCAAAACAAAAACGCAAAAGTAATCTCCACCTCAAGAATTCTATAATATAGAAATGATAGGACAAAATCAGAAGAGTCCCATGCAGTAAGTTCTATTCAAATTATGATTAAAAGATAAGGACAACTGAGTAAATTTTTTTCAACTTATTAGGAAATTTAATCCAAAACTAGATTTTCCCGATACTCAAGCTTGGGGAGCTATGTACGGGTTTGGACGAGTCCAATAACTTCTACTTAAACTTTTTACTTGTATAATTAGCAAATCCGCTATATATGTAGTATAAATATAATTATGAACTCAGTAAATAAATCAAGGTATGGTTTAATGTCGACTTTAGAATTAATTCATACACTTTAAATGTTGATTCCAACAATAATAACATATTTAGTGTAATTTAACAAACGGGATCTGAAGAGGGTAAGATATACGCAGACCTTACCCTACTTTTATAGGGTAGAGAGGTTGTTTCTAAAGACCCTTATCTCAAAAAAAAAAATTATCGAAGCAGGATTGTAAGAATAATATGACAACAAAATAGCAAGATACAAAGCAAATGAAGTAACGAATAGTACTACGCGTTGAAGAATAAAAGACTATGTTGACTATTGAATAACTCTCCTACCTCTCCCATATAAAGTGGAAGAACACCCGGCTAGCTACGAGAAAATGAGATTTCTTGTCTTTTTACAAATTGAATAGAAGAAAATGACCTTTTTAGAACTCTTGATCAAAATGTCTTATGTGTAAAATAAATATCTCTTATGTGTAAAAATGAAAATCTCTCGTAAAAAAGTCATAAAACTAAAAAGAATTTGTAAAGGATTAAAAAATTACTTCTTCCACTAACTATTTACTAATCTTCTAGCTTAATTTTCGACTTTCAAATCTTTTTATATTTTCACTAAGTTAAAGCTATGTCGGGTCATGTCTAAATCATTTCTTTTTACTCTGCCAAATTTTGTTGAAGTACAGAAGCATCATCATAAGTCGATGATCATTAATTGGGTTTCAATAATTGGACAAGGACAGTATATAGTTGGGCTAAATGCATTCAGTTGAATTAGACAGATCAAATCAGTGAATGACCAAACAATTTCCCTGGCCCTCTAACAGCCTAATATATGTAACTGACAAGTTTGTATCTGAAAGAAAGAAATGATAAAAAGGGGGAATGAGGACTCTGAGGTAACCTTTCCTACCAGGCTTTTTAAACCTACTGAATTCCATGTGCTCACTTTTGAGGGTTTTGGGGTGGGGGTGTTGTTTGTTTGGAATGAAAAATATTTTCTTGTAAAATAATTTTTTTAAAACAAATATATTTTATTTATTTATTTTATTATGTTCGTAAGCAAATTATTTTAAAACTATTTATATATAATTTTGATAAATATTTATGAGAGGCGGAGACGAGGGAGTGGGGCTACTCGATGGAGGTAAAAATGGGGTGTGTTGGAGAATAGTGAGAACACTGAAACGTCACTTGTAGAACTTGTTTCACCTATTTTAGTTAAGAAAATTATTTTTCCATTTTTTTAATTTTTTTTTTTTAACCAATCGAATATAAAAAAAACGAAAGGAAAATGTTTTCCTCCCTAACAACACACCCTTGATCCTTTCTTTTTTCTTTCGATAAGAAATTTCTTTAGAAAAATTGCAATACACACCTAATCTTGTTGCTTTTGTTGAACCAAGCAAGTGAAAATAATATGCAATAGATTTCAAATGACGAAATTCGAACATGAATAAGCAGATTCAAAATTTGTATTTTTTTTTAATTCCTATAATAATCTCAAAATCTCAAACTAATATATTATATAATTGAATTAATCGTCAATTTTTTTATAAATATTGAATAAATTTCTTGATGTACATACAAGAATCTGGACAAAATATATTGAATTCATGTGAAGGCATATGTTGCACTCTAGATTCGCCCTGGCTTAGAACACACATACTATCACACTGTTGAATCATATATAAATTTACCTAGTTTAAAAACTTAAGAAGGAGACAATTATTGAGCAATTTAAAAAGAAAAAAAGGAAAAATAGACTTTTTTAAAAATTTATTCTCATCATACAAACAAGATGATGAGAATTTGAACTTCAAAATTGATTTCAATTTACATCTCTAAGAGAGAAAATCTTTTATATAAAATAAATGTATATTGAACTTCAAAATTGATTTCACAGGTTTACTGGACTATCAAAAGAATACATTACACAACATGCTTTCATCACCTCTCCACCCCACAAGTGACAACAAAGAAAAATCTACCATTGCTAAAGGACTTGGATTGCCCCTCTAAATTTCCCTAGTGAGTTGAAAACAAAAACCACCTGGCACAAAACAGTCATGTCCCGAAAATATGTCTGTGAACAGGTGTAGTATCAAAACTTTTAGCTACTTGAATCCAAGGTTTGTCTATGATCAAGATAGAAGTTTTTGAAAGATGTCCGACAAATAAGACGGGGTCTCTGAAAGAACAAAGCTCAAAATTCTTTCTACCATTTTGTTTAGTCTCCAACGCACTTCCCTTTGGCTTACGCTTCAAATTTCCATTCACACTCGCATTAACGAGAGCGCTATGTAGCTTCTTTGAAGCTAAATCTTGACCATTGGCTATGTCAGCCTCATCATCACCATCCACCGGCTTCCCAAAGTCAATCAAGCACATTGCCCTGTAGGATAAACATCAGCAGATATTTTTATTATAGTGGAACTCAGATACACAATGGAAGATTCAACACTTTATTTGCCTTAGTTATTTGATGTGACATAATTCTTTCATCTCAACAGAAACCAAAAGGAACGGCTGCTTTCATTTGCCGGAGCAAAGTACTAGTTCTAGCATGCAGCACAATACTGGAGAAACATAGAGCCACTAATAATTATTTTTAGGGGAAAGGGTCAGAACTACCCCTCTACTTTCATTTATTAGCTTAGTTTGCACCTAGTTATACTATGGGGTCAAATATGCCCCTGCCGTTAGCAAAGCAAAAATACCCCTATTTTGAATAGAATTCCCCAAATCAAATAAAATTACTCGATTTTCCCTAAATAACCCATTTTCCCTTTTTAAACCGACCCCACCCTTAAACTAAAGAACCCATATCAAATTAAACACCAATTACAAACACCTTTCATCCATTTTTCCTTTTTAATTAATGTTTGCTGTTAACCCATTTCCCCCAAAATCGCCACTTCCCTCTAAATTAGGCAGCTCAATAATTCCACAAAGATCTTCAGATCTCGCTGATATTGTTGTAGTATGTAGTGAATGACGATGAACGCGATATTAAGGGTAAGAATTGAAGTGTTGGATGAGATTTTCAATGATTCAGCACACGTTCAGTCAAGCCGGAACGTGCTACAACACTAGATTCAAGCAAAGTAAGCACAAGTTTTGGAATCCTGGAATGAAATTTTCTTAAAACTCTATAAACCTTCTCTACATCAGCTGAAAATTTATCATGATTCTTGAGGTTCTTGTTCAAAAAAGTAGAAGAATTTAAAAGGGTTGATTCAGAATGGTAAAAGGATTTTTCCTTTAAAAGAAACTGAGGCGTTCTCTGGTAGGATATATAGTGAACAGGCTGCACGGAGGCTCAGCGATGAACGCAAGAGAGTGATAATTTTCATCATTTGGAGACTTCAATTTGGTTTTGTGAAGTTGGTTTTGGATTTTGGTTTGAAATTCTGAAGTTAGAGGAAAGTCACACCCAAAAAAATAGTCATATGGGTCAACGCCACATTGGAGAAGACAAGACATTAATTAAAAACAAAAAAAAATGAACGAGGGTGTTTATAATTGGTGTTTAATTTGATATTGGTTATATAATTTAGAAGTCGGGTCGGATTAAAAGAGGAGAATAGGTTATTTAGGGAAAATCGGGTAAATTTGTTTGATCTGGGGAACTCCATCCAAAATAGGGGCATTTTTGCTTACCTCGCCAACGGCAGAGATAAATTTGATCCTATAGTATAACTAGGGACAAACTTAGCTAATAAAAAAAAAGTAGAGGGGTATTTCTGACCCTTGTCCCTCATTTTTATCACAGTAAATAAGAGATTATTAATAGAATAAAACCAGACACCAAGATGGTGATTGGCCTGCACAAAAGTGTCAGTCCCTTGAACAAAAAACAGAAGGGGATAACATAGAGCCACATATAGTTGCTGATTGTGTTTCCAGCCCTTCAATAAGCTTTTAAAGGTAAACTTGAACAAGTATTTAAAGGTCATATGGTCATTTCAGTCTCCTCCCAAAAATAGAGGTAAAAACAAAGAAAAACTCGTTATAAATAGTTTTGAATGTGCTCAGATTCCCGGTACATGCCAATAAACCATGTCATGTAAGGTCAAAGATTGCATCTTAACTTGAGCACGTTCAGTTTTAGCCTAAAAGAAAAGAGCCTATCCAGCTTTCAGCTTACTTTCTCTCAAGAAAGCACTACATAATAAGACCCTCTATAGGAAATACCAAGTGAATTTGACTCTAAAAAGCAAGTCGTAATCAACAAGTAAAAAATTGTGACCACGATTATATATAGAAAAGATATATGATAATCTTCCAAAAAACTGTAAAACCTACCTTGGGCTATAGGCAATGACAGATGAAGAACCGGAAGACGGTGGGAATGAAAGCCCAATCACTTCTCCAGGAAATTCTTGAAATCTTCTCGGCAATGCAAATGTATATTGATTCGACCATTCTCCTAACTGCTTAGCTTCAACATCTAAGGCATATACCTGATTCGAAGAAGTGGATACTATAAGCACATTGCTATTTTGAGGAGTAAAACCACCGGCAGTAACTGAATGACCATCCAATCTGGATATAAACCAGTGTTGCCTGCTTAATGACAAAATTTATTCAGACCCAAAAGAAACTAAGAGAACAGAAAATGATGGTTCAAAGGATAAGCAAATGCTTTCTTAGGCTGTCATATCTTGTGGAAATGGAAAAGAGATCTAAAAAACAAAGGCAAAAAGGGTAAAATTCTAATGAATTAAAAGAATATGCACTACATGGTAAGATTAAAAACATATAGCAAAGCATGTATTAATACCTCTGTGTCTCTAGATTAAATATATACACATCTCCAAAGTAGTTTATAGCAGCTAGCCATTGACCGTCGATGCTGGTGACCATTCTAGTTATGGAAGGCTCGGCGGGGAATACTTCTTCAGCATGCTCTTCACGACGAGGTGTAAAAACGTGAACTAGTTCTGAGCTTACTACATCCACCACCTAGAGAAAAAGCTAGAACTTTAGAAAATGGCTCATATAAATTCAAAGCCTAAATAAAAATAGTAAACTTAATGTTTCAGATTAATCCATAGCCTAAATAACAAACAATTCATGCAAGCAAAGGACATCAGAGTCCACACGGTGATATCAGACTGCGCAGTGATATCGGACTGCAGAATTGATGACTGCATCCTCTTATTAATTGCGAAATTAAGATTTCAATGAACCACTTCCTCCGGTCCATTTAAATTGACATGCGTTTTTATGTGCCCCTAAAGAACACATTAACTAAAATGGTAATTTGACTAAATTATCCTTATTTTCTTGCATCTCAATTTAATACTACTCTTTTTTAACCACATTAATCTCTCTCCACATTTATTGAGTAATGATAAAGGTGGAAACTAATAGTTGGTTATATCTTGATTTTCTAGAATAACAACTATTTTGGACCACCTATTTTAGTAAGGACGACAAATAAAATGGGGCGGAGGGAGCACCACATATGACACCACATGAAGATAATAGATCAAACCCACAATTCAATGGAAATTATGGCATGTTTCGTTAATGACTATGACTCCTACCCACCAACTACATCCACCCTACCCTCCCTTATCATCAGCATCTCACACTTTCTCCCCTTCTCCAGTCCATTTACACACTTACTCATCCTCTTTCAATTGGCCACTGCCATTCCACCAACTCCCATCTTTCTGATTCTACATTCTCTCCTTCATTATCCCTTATAATGCCGTTTGGAGGTAGGATTGCACCAGCAGGGAGAACCATGTCAAGTTAGGTGGTCAGATTTCAGGAAGGGGGGATTCAACAGCAGAAAGGTGGTTAGTTTTAAAGTCACGATCCTTAACCATTAGAACCTTAGGAAGAACCTACTGTCCTAAAACCTTTTTTTATGGATCACTACTGTCCTAAAACTTACGTCTATGAATTTCGTAGTAAAGCCAAAAAGCTGATGGCAAGCTAACTCACTGCAACTTAGAAGTGCAGTAAGACACAAAATGTACAGTTGTTTTTATTAAAATATACAGTAGAAAATAAAAGAGAGAAGAAGGTAAACTGGACAAGGTACTGACATAGACCCTTCTGTCACACCCTGCAATCATCAACCGAGAAGAATCAGCACTGAAAACCATTGAATGGGCAAACGGCAGTTCCAAAGGAAGATGCCTTTTGTTTACTGCCCATGGACTCTTGCTGGAAGCACCTCTCTTAAGCTCAAAAAGGCAAGGCTTTACATGATCAGAAAAAGCAAAAAGGGCACCAGAAGGAGAAATTGCACTACATGTTATTTTCCTTGAAGCTTTACATTTAACTCGGGCCACCATATCTGTCTTAGCAGCTCCACCAGACACAGCTCGAACAAACAAAATATCAATCCAGTAGGAAGCTTGGATTAAGAGTAATGCAGCCTCGTTAAACATGGTATTTACTGCAAGTTGTATATGTGGCCTCTGTGGTGCAGGACAAATATCATGTGGAGAAAACTTGGTAAACTCCCTCGCAGAGTATGCAAAAAGTTTTGTGTCATCGCCACCTGAGATAAGCATAGGCACACCTAGATGTGCCCATTTATGGTAACTAAAATCAAGGGGCTTTGACCTAGATCGAGGTCTCTTTTTTTTCCGTTCAACTATGACATCTGAAAGGAAAATGAAGATGATTAACAATATAACAAAATAACAAACCCCAAACAGACTGTATGAAGACAACTCTGAGACAATTAAAATTTTAGTCAGAAAGAGGCAAAGGGTCACCTTTATTATTAAAAGGAGAAGCAAAAGCATACAAATGAACTAACCTTCGCCACTGATGGGCACAGCAATAGTCAAGGCCCTCACATCATGTGTATGGGCCCTCACATGACTAATATAAACCCATTTCTTCACGACTCCAGAGGTTATATTTCCATCATCCCCACCAAAATCCATGGAGAGCTTATAAAGTATAACCTAAAAACCAGAAGTATATTGTCAGCAGCTATGGGAGCATGTTTGCCTGTCATTTCTGAACAGTTATATAAACTACAATGTTCCTCAGTAAATATTTGGTAGTAAAGGTTATACACAGGATAAAAAAGTAAATGCAGATTACTGGATAATTACTGAAGCATGGTGACACCAAGAATTTTGCAACTGAAAGAAGGCTACAGATATATGCAAATAGAGCAAGAAATAACTGACGTCTTTATTTCATTATTAATTAAATAACTCTTCTGCTCTTCATTTCATTTTTTATACCTTAAATCATTTTAAAACAAATGGAGAGAAGTTACCTAAAAGACCTAAATAGTCAAAATCAATGCAAACTTAGCTTAGAAACAAACACAATGAGAGCAAATGATCCCTATAGGAGATACCAACTAATTCTGATTAAACCAATATCAGAGTAGGGATTACAGTGAGATTCAAACACCATCTCAACAGAGAAATAATTTAGTAGTGGAATGATGTAGACCTAAATTAGCTTTCATATAACTGATCAGTGATTGAGGCGTAATTGATTGATATGGTTTCTCAGGAAAAGAGAAATGATGAGATTTTAAACAGGTGGTCAAGCCTCTCAAGAACCGAACACTTCTGACATGTTACATGCTCAGTTTCACAAACAAAAGACCAAGTCTATCACAACTTAAGCAACTCAAAGCACTACACTCTCCTCCAAAACCATTCACCTTCTGTCTTTGACTCCTTTACTGGCATTATCTATCAGGACAGTTTAAATAAACAGCAAAAGAAAGCAATTGACAAAAATCTGAGCAAGCATCTCTTTCCTGTGTCAAGTAAGGAACAGTAACGTGAACGAAGATACAGCAGGACGGGATTCCATTGCATTTTAAGGACATCATTTTTCTGAATTATTACATAATTGTCTGAGCATCCAAAGCAGTGCACTAGCTGCATAAATCGAGTTGTAATCCTATAATACCTGTTGTCTTAATGTTGACCAGTATTCTGAATACCTAACAGTATTTGGACTAGATAACAAGTTGGAGTTGGTTTGGTTTTCATTAGATTTATTTTTAATAAACAATTCAGAGTGTTCCCATTTGGTTTGGAATAACAGTTTTTGGGTTGTGTAAGGAGAAGTGATTTTAAGTTTGTTTTTTGGGGAAAAATCACTAAAGCCTAAAACCATTCTTTGAAGCTCTTAAATATGTGAAATTAACAAGATAAAACCATCAAAATATCTACCATACATACTTCAAATAAGACTATTTGGTTGAAGGTGGAACTTTTTGTTGAAAAATGCAAGTTAACAAAAGCAGCAAACGTGTTGTCCACTTTTGGTGGAGGGTGGGGCCAACTGTTTTCCGAACAAAAGCACCCACTAGCAAACAGTAGCGGTGGTGCTTGTTTTAAAATACAACCAGTCGTTTTCCTGAACAACAACCAAACCACAGTATCGGACTAGCCATTTAAAATAGCAAGGGGACAAACGCCTACAACTCCAACAGAAAGTATTCTTTTTCTAGGGGATGACATTTATATACCTGACCATCAGAGCCAGCAGAAAACACCCTAGTATGGCTGGGAGATGCTGCTAAAGCATTTACATCGCCTTTATGATTGGAAAGTGCATTCACAAGAGTCCCGTGCTGGGTGTCCCAGAACTGAACACTCCCGGTACTATCTGCACTGACAAGAGTACCACACCTGGAAACAATGTGAAGTTAAGCCAAATTGGAATATCTTACAGAACATTCTTAAAAGGGGGGAAATGAACTTCCTTTTTTCACATATACTTAATGCAAGCATTTCCAATTTAATTTTCACCTCAATGCAAGTAACGACCATATGCATAGTTCAGATCCACTACTCAGCCCTCCAAGACCAACTGATATCCTGTAGATTTCATGAGCAGACTTGGCATCCCAGCATCTTATAAACCTGCAGAGAAACAATTTCGATCAGAAAATTCACTGTGGACATCCTACAGAAAACTAACTTCATGCCTCAACCTTCCTGTCTTTCATCAACTGGTAAAAGTTCAGCAGATAGCTATATTCAAAAATTGAACATTATATTCAAAACTGAAACATACCCATCACTACTCCCAGAAAATATCCTATTTGCATCAGAACTCCAAGTGACACTCAATGCACGTCCTGCAAAAAATATATATAACTCTATAATACCAAGCAACAATCACATATGTGCCCCAACTCTTAAGGATAGCTGTCTCACCACTGACCCTTGGCAATGATCTTTTGTAAGTTAAGTTTTCATCATCATCGACTATATAGATTCTTACACAGCCATCATCGCAAGCAAATGCTATTCGGCTGTTATCACTAGCATGATCCACGTGAAGCTCTACAGAATCATCACCATCTTCGCTTTCACTGCTCTCACTATCATTGCTCTCGCTATTTTTATGATTAACATGGCCATTCTCATAATGCTTGGGAGACTGCTTTTGATTAAGCTGTGAATTAATGCATGGCTCCACAGCCATCTGCCATATTGCAACACCAATAGAATCTAGAGCAATCTGCAAACAACCATAGCAACGGTAACATTACTTGATTCACATCAAACAAAGCATAAATTGATTAAATAATGATGAACAGCACAATAAAATGCAAAAATGTCCATCTTTCGTGGTAGTCAACGTTCACTTGGCCTTCACTTCTATGTTAGCTACGACATAAGTTAAAAAGGTTCATTCTTTTCATCCTACCTCCTACACTGCGGGGCTATTGGTAATTCCACCCTATTCCCTTACAATGGTCTCTAAGATTGCTGGTAAGACTGTAAGCTACTTACTGGTAATTAAAAAAAAACAAAGCTTCCTTCTTTAAATTAGAATAGTAGGAAATCTTCCGAGTACAGCAATATTCAGCACAACAATTGTAATGCCACTCAAAAGTGTCACAGCAATTCAACAATGAAACAATAAAAGCAAAGATTTTTCACACACCTTCTGTCTCAAATCAAAAAGGTCCCATTCAGAAACTGATCCATCAATGCTGGAAGAAAACAACCGACCAACAGGCGAACCACCGGAGCCCGACCGACACCAAACCAGCGAAGAAACCCTAGAATTTGGATTCCCGTGTATTGTCTAACCACCAAAACAAATTCAAAACTTTAATTTCGAGAATAACCTGAAGAAAGAACACAAATAAGCAAATATGTCTACGTACGAGCTGACAGTGCCAGCCGACTGAGCCAGGAGAGACGAGCCAAATCTCAAGAGAGCCGTCCTCACGAGCGGCGGCGACTTGAGAATCGTCGGCGCTGGTAGCTAAGGCTACCACCGGTGATGGCTTCCACTCAACTGAGCTGCTCCGATAAACTTCGACCATCTCCAGGGCTAAAAAAAACTATAAATTTTCTGAAGAGTTTTTTCGACAGATTGGTGAATGGGCAGTGAAGAAGATGTGAAGGCGTGAAGTGGAAGGGAAGAGAGAAAGACAATAGGACATCAGTCCCCACGGCCACCATACAAGCTAGGTTTTTTCCGAGGGTTTAAGCGCGAATGGATCGGTCGGGTATCATACCGGATCCGCCTGGAAGAAACGGGTCAGTCAAGTTCTTTTTATAGCCCATCCCTTTCAATTTATATGTAACTAATATTTGGGTACGCGAGTTGGGCGTGTATTTCATATAAAATATAAGTATAAAATTTTGTTAAATTACATAAATATTATGAGTATTAAATTTGTGTGCGAATTGCAATTTGATTTTTTTTGTTTGAGACCAAAAATAGAGTTGTTCATTGACTTCGCAAAAGCAAAACAGTATACATATATGCTTGAATAGAATAAACACAAATCAAATTTATAAAAGAAACAGATGCAAAGTTGTCGCCTAACTAAATTCTTCAAAAAAATAATTTTAAAAAATGTACGGTTTATAAATCTCAAAGTTTTAATTTTTGGCATTACCGCCATTCATTCAATTGACTTTCTTCCATATGCTGGCTCTTTCTTGACATATTTTTATGCCCTGGAAATAGACACATTAAAATGTAAATTGGAGAACATAATAAGTTAATAAAAATACATTAATCATGGAACAAATATTTTTTCGATAAAGTGATTGTTTTAGTTGCGATAAAATAAATATGGTCTAACAGGGCAAAATAAATATTGTTTAGCAAATAAATAAAGATAATTGAGAAATAATTAAATAGAAAAAGTAATTAAAACACAGCTTAGAAGACTTCAGAGGCTCAGGATCAATGACTTGATTACATCACAACATCAACAGACCTCCATTACATCATCTAAGCAAAATGTCACCAATTAAAATAACGAAAGAGAATACTAACCATCACCAACAGGGACACACTTTGAACACGAAAATATGTCATTGAGTTTTTTCTTTAAGTAATGAATGAATTAATATACTTTCCATCATGAAGTTGAAAAATGAAGGAACTAAATATTGAATAGACATATTAAAGATTGATATTAACGAACATTTGTGATAGATAGGGAAGATTAAAGTAATTTTAAATTTAGTTAATTACAATACATAACATTAATTTTAGAAACATGAATCATCTTCATATTATTCATCTTTTACATTTAGTAGATGAATAGGTTTGAGGTAAAGGGTAAATATGGTCGTTCAATTTTTTATGGATATTTTGGTCTTTTAACTTTAGACTTAGGCACTTCTCACTTTTAGTATAATTATATTATTATATAAGTGCAAAGCCAAAAAGTGAAAAGTTAGATTACCATGAAAGTAAATTAAAGATATATGATATATAAGCAAAGTGTTCATGAAATATTGAATGACATTTTACCCTTCAATCTAAAATTATTCCTATAATATTATATACTAAAAGCTAAAATTGCATACAAATAAATATTATTAGACCATTAAATATTTCACAAATGAATTATTTAGATGATGATGAAGGAGTAAACCTATTTATTATTTGAATGGTGTATTAGTCTCTCAATATTTGGAGGTTATTTTAGTATTTTACCTGTTCACTTTTTTGCCTTCTTACTTATATAGTAATATACTTATATAGTAATATGATTATTATTATTATTATTATTATTATTATTATTATTATTATTATTATTATTATTATTATTATTATTATTAATAATAATAATAATAATAGTAGTAGTAGTAGTAGTTAGTGAACATTCGTTTTTCGGTTCATTTTTTTCAGTTTTCGTTCTTTTTCATTTAGTGTAATCGAATACCGAACTAAACTAATCGGTTCGGTTCACTTTTTCAAATTCGTTTATTTTCCATTTCACTTTTTTCGGTTATGGGCCTAATTACTAGCTATTTTTTTTACTTACAAAATGAGCTACTTTTTAAATTAAAAATGCCCAATTATGAAATGTTAATGAATTATTAAATTCTAAATCTTTTTTTTTTAAAGTTTGAATTCTAAAGTTTAATTCAGCTAAGCTTAATTTTAACTTTTAAGTAAAAAAAATAGCGGGATCAATTGACCTACATTTAGTAGTACATAAATAACATTTGAAGTTTTGATAATAATTTTTCTCATATGCTTAATATCCTTATAACAAAACCATTACAATTAAGGGTCTTTTAAGATTTCAATAATCTATGATTCCTAATTTCTTGTTAACAAATATTATATATTTCCCATGTTTCTTTCAAAGCATATTAGTAATAATAAGAATTTTCTTAACATGCTAAAACTATTATAAAATTTGTTATTTTTTTTATTTTTTTTATTTTTTTTATTTTTTTTATTTTTTTTATTTTTTTTAGTTATTTATTAATTTGAAATTAAAGATTTGATTTTTTTATATTTTTGAAATTAAGTTATAATTTTAAAAAATTAAAAAAGGAAATAATGATGTGATTATTTAAAAGTTGAAATTTGAAAATTAAAATTTTGAAATTTAAATAAAACCAACCGAATAACCGAAAGTTTAAAAAAGAATCAAAATCAAATCAAAATCAATTAGTTCGGTTATCCAATTTTTAATTTTTTGATATTTATGTCCACCTTAGTAGTAGTAGTAGAAGTTAGTTAGTTAGTTAGTTATTATTTATATTTATTTATTATTTATTATTATTTATTATTTACATTTATTCTTATTCTTATTTATTTATTATTATTATTATTATTATTATTATTTATTTATTTTAACCACTTTTTGGCTTCTCACTTATATAAAGTAATAACTATAATTATGATATGATATGATAAAATATTAATATTTAATTATGTATTTAATTAAATTTTAATTTAGTGAAGGCAAATGACAATCTAACTTTTCACTTTTTCTTACCACTTATTATATAATATGATATAATATGATGATGATTTTTACATAATATATTTATTTATTTTATTTATTTATTTTATTTAGTGGAGGGTTAAAATGATAATGCAATTTTGAAGTTAGAAATTTTTCACTTTATTATATATTTTAATTTAATTTATTTTTATTGGATATTTACTATTTTATTTAGTGGAACTTGTTTAATGACAAAACATTAAAATGACATTAATTAAATAAATGAAATAAAAAATAATTTTAAAATAGAAAATCATTAAAAAAAGAAAAGAAAAATAAGAATGGAGGCCTTAGAGGCATGCCACATCAAAGATGCCTCTAAGTCTCCTTTATATATATATACTAGTAAATTTGTCCATGCTTCTCGCCGTAAAACTATTAATCAATTTATAAGTTAACATGTTAATAATTATTTTAAAGTTATTCTTCTTTTATGAGAAAGAAAATATTTATAAATAGCACATATTTGAGTTACTTAATAATTTTTTATTTAAAGCAATTTTTAATATAATAGTAATCAAGTTTCAAGTTCAAAATTATTCAAGAGAAAATTAATCATGTTTTTTCAAAAAAAATAAAAAATTTCAAATTAAAATTAAATATATAAATTCCTACTAAGATGTTGTTTCTGCTTTTAGAAATTTTCGCATGTCTTCTCGTGTAGTTTAAGACGACATGGTTTCTTTGATTGTCGTATATCCGTGGTGCAACACCCTTCACAAAAATATTATATAATCAGTCAAGAGTTTTTCTCTGCTCCTAAAGTCATCTAATTTATTATCATCTAAATATCCATAATATCGAATCCAAAATTTTTTGTTGTTTGCCTTTCAATTTTCTCCTTTTAAAGCTAAGTATTCGGCCTTCAAACTATTAAAATTATTGAATGGATAGGTAATGGTACTTATAGATACTTATTTGTAATGTCTAAAGTATTTAATCTCTTATCTAATTAAGAAATATTTGATAATAAGACCAAATTAAAATAAAAATTTACATAATTTCTTCTAAGAGTTGTATGGTTTAGAAATTTTTATATGTTATTTGTAACTTTAAGGCAACATGATTTCTTTGGTTGTCGTATTTTTGTGAAGTCTCATCCTTTTTCTCGTAGATGCTGTAGATTCTCTTTTTTTCGACTCCAAAAATCATATGATAATATTATCATCTAAATTTTCATAATACCAAATCCAAAATAAAACTTGATGTTAGCTTTTCAATTTTCTTCTTTTTAAATTTAAGAATTTTTAAAATTTAAAATTATCTAACAGTAGAAAATCATACTCTTTAAAGAAGTTTATCAAGATAGTGTATTCCAAAAAAAAAAAAAAAAAGACTCTCCAAAATGTAAAAATCTATAATGCATTTTATGAAAGAAACTACGCATTTATAAATAAATTTTTTAATTTATTTTATGGAAAGAACAAAGAATTTGTCTCTAGTTGTTAGAAGAGAATAAATATTTTATATATATGGTGTTGAATAAATGATTAAATCAATATTATCTAAGATAGTATTAATATTATTAAGTGATGGTATTATTATTAAGTGGTGTATGGTACTACTACTGATAATACTAATCATAACTTTGGTATTAAAAAAGAGAAGAGCCAAATATTTGTGAATCACATATAATTTTTTTTTTAAATCCCGCTATTTGGCCCGGGCGCGACACTTCACTTCCGATCACGCCATCTTCTGACCCTTTGACACTTACTTGACCTATTATTTTCGAAAATAATTTAATTACTTACTACGACTTTTAATTCCCAAGATGTTACTATAGGAATATGTGGTACGGACACCTATTAAATCTATAAAAATAAAGAGGAGTTTTAGGAATACATGAGGAGTCGATATTCAAAAAGAGGAAAATTTTGGAGTAATTGTAATGTCATGTGTAACTAAACTAACAAAAATAAATTTAAATAATATAATAAAATATCAAACCTGAGCAAATGTAACAATTATGCCGTAAAGGCATAAAACACAAATTAACATATGATCCAATTATGATGTTACGGAAAAACTTTCATTTTATAGTAACTTGATGAATCTAACAATATCCAACTTCACCAAAATATTATACAAATGGATTGTAAAATAGAAACTCATTACAACATAACGAATATTAGTATCAAGAAATTTACATAGAATGCACAACATTTAGAAATAAAGTTAATATTGCATCATAAAAATATATTCAACGCTACAAAAAAAAAAAATTCATCTCACAAGTGCTTCAAGCTTTAAACTAAAAGGAGCCTCAATTCTCCAAAAATACTTTCTCAGAGCACGAAAATTTTTTGAAAAAATATTTGATATTTATAAAAAAATACTTTCTTTTGTCTAATTTTGAACTTGAGTTAGAGGGTAAGATTTAATTTTAAGGGCTATGTAGAGGATAATATGAAGAAATGAGTGATAATAAGAGACAAAAAAAAAATTCTATATTTTTATTGACATGGGATATTAATTCAATTATGAATACTACATAACGCTTTGTTTTATAGCAACTTGATGAATCTAATAATATTCAAGTTCAACAAATATACTAATGGGATTTAGAAACTCATTACTACGTGAAATAGAATTAGTATTAAGAAAACATAGAATGCACATTTAGGATAATCAATATTATATTGTAAAAAAATATATCAAAATGCCGAGAAAAAAAAAAAAGGAAAGAGAATTCATCTCACAAATGCTTTCAAGCCTTCAACTCGAAAGGAGCCTCGGGCTTCAAAATAATTTCTGGTAGCACGAAAACAAAATCTTTGAAAATATTTGATATTTATAAAAATAAAAAAAATTATTTGGTTTAATTTTGAACTTGAGTTGGAGGAGTAAGATTTAGTTTAAGAAATATGTGTAGGAGATAATACGAAGAAATGAGGATCTAACAGAGGGATGCAAATATTTTTTTCCATCTTTTGTAATCACATGGAATATTAATCTCACTTATAAATATTACGTAAAAGCTTTCATTTTATAGCACCTTGATGAATCTAAAAGTATCCAAGTTCACTAAAAATATATACTAATGAATTATAAAATAAAGACTTATTACTACATAAAGAAAATTAGTATTAAGAAAAATATAGAATGCATTTAGAATAGTTAATAATATAATTCGTAAAATATATTCAACGCCGGAAAAAAAGAAGAAAAGAGAATTCATCTTATGTTGCCTAAGCCTTCAACCTGGAATGAGCCTTAGTTCTCAAAAATAATCCCATGTGGTATGAAAATCTGAAAAATATTTATATTTATAAGAAAATTAGTATTAAGAAAAACATAGACTCACATTTAGAATAGTTAATATTATACCGCAAAAGATATATTCAAACCCGAAAAAAATTGAGAATTCATCTTACAAGTGTTTCAAGACTTCAACCGTGAAGGAGCCTCAAGCTTCAAAAATACTTTCCATGTGGTATGAAAAAATCTTGAAAAATATTTGATGTTTATAAAGAAAACATACTTTCTTTTGGTTTAATTCTGAATTTGAGTTTAGAGGGTAAGATTTAGTTTAAGAGTTGATGTAGAGGAATATAAAGAAAATGAATGATCTAAAATCCGAGGATGTAAAGTTTTTTTTTCATCTTTTATTGACACGAGATATTATTCGTCTCAGAGCAGAAACTACCCCGCATAACGGAAGCCGAATCAAAGAGTTTGTCATTTTTTAGCATAAAATATATAAAGGCATGAAAAGAGAAAAAAACCAAAATATTTAATGCTTGTGAACTTTCTAAAGTGAAGAAAATAAGAAGATAGAAGAGGATAGAGCAAACAGAAAAAGAAAGAACCGTAAGTGCAAGACTATTTTTTTAGTAATTGATATAATTACAAGAAGTCAATTGTTATAATAAATTAATGCAACCGTTTGAAAAATATATAGACTAAAAAATGTAATCAAAACAATTAGCGTTTACTGTTTGGAAAAAGCGCAACAAATAACCGATCAGTACGAAACAAGAAAATCTAGAAAATAGATAACATACTACTTCTCGGCCTAGAAAAGTGTCACATCACCGGCCGCGAAGGCCCTCTTTTATATGTATATAGATAATTCACTTTTATTATATTTTAATTTAATTTATTTTTATTATTATTTATTTATTTTATTTAGTGGTTTTTGTTTAATGACACAATATTAAATGAGATTATTTAAATAAATGAAATAAAAAATAATTTTAAAATAGAAAAAAAAATTCAAAACTAAAACAAGAAAAAGAAAAAAAGAATGAAGGCCTTAAAGGCATGCCACATCGCATGCCTCTAAGTCTCCGTTATATACACACACATATATATATATATATATATATTTTTTTTTTTATTAGGCCGAGTTTAAAAGTAAATAAAATTTTTGAATAATGTGTTTAACTTTTAAAGAAATACTTTTTATTTTATGGCTTTATATTTATTACGTTGGATATTGAAATTAAAGAATTGTTAAATGAAAATACTTTTAAATAGATTTTAAAAGGAATAAATTGAAATAATGAAAATATGTTATTTTTCATTTTTTATTTCAGCATGATTTATTACACTTAAGCCTAGAATCTTTCGGGAATAATTTATCTCCCTATCCTCAGTGAAGTGATAAGATATGTATACACTTTATCTTCCTTGTATCACTAATACGAAAGTTCACCGAATATATTGTTGTTGTTGTTGTTTTTATATCACCAAAATTTCACTACTCTTTTTGATCAAAATAAATAAAGTTTAAAATTGAAAAATTAAAAATATTAAAAAAATCATAAATTTTGTTAAAATCTGTGCATATATTAATTAACTTTTTCTATCAAAGATTAATGTTGTTGCTTAATAAGTCGGAGAAGAAGCAAAAATAATTTATTACTCCCTGCTTCAAAATAAGAGTAAAATTAGAAGAATATTATTAATATTTTATATTTATTAATATTTTAAAATTGCTTTTATTTTAAAATAAATTAAAAATAATTATTTTAAAATGAATGAAATATTTAAAAAGATATCACGCTTCAAAATTCATTTATTGTAAAACGTAGGAAATATTTATTATTGTGATTGGTCATGTGTAGTTGATTAATGCAGACTTTAATGATTATGACTACGTTAATGTTATCCAACGGGATAATATTGGAGTTTTTATTACATGAGGATTAACATTAATTAATAGACGAGCTAAACGAATATAGTTGATGGAGATGATTTATGTCACTAAATTGTTGGATAAGCGCTTCCATATTTGATGGTAAAGATGATTTTATACATATGCATTTTATTTTTCATATTGATGGTAAAGACTTATACGTATGCATCTTATTTCGTTCTCATGGTGTTTTTGATCTATGAAATGTTAATTTATTAAATATGTAAATTATGAACCGCTCTATTAATTTACTGTTAGATCGTTTCATAGCAATTTCATTTATTAGGACAATCTTTATTTTTAAGTGAGCCGTCCGTTCAGATTGGAAACGTCCTGTGAAGTTCCTCGCATTCATTTCGTGGTTCAATCTAATTGACCCTAAGCTCTGAGGAATTGGAAACTATTGCATCTTTTCTAAAACGGCACTCTCCTCGATTTCCACAATAATGTTTGCTTATGAAACCTTTTTCACGTGGTTCGGTCTTTTCGATTGCTTTACAAAGCGGAACAAAAAGAAAAGCCCCTATACGAATTGATCCCTACGGGATGCCCCGTAAGAGCTATCTCAAGCTGAAAAGACCAATATCTCGAATAGAAGATGAAGCATACTACGCTCCATTTCATTTTGCTCGTTGGGGTTCCTAACCTTCCACAAAAGCATTAAGAAATGTGACCCCTTTTCCAGTCGCGGCTTTTCCTCTATGCGCTGTACACTTGCTTCGAGTAAGGAGTGTAGCTGGTCCCGTAGGTAATGCAATTATCAAGCTTTAAGAAAAGACCTTTGCTATGATAAGTCACCCATGAAGATCAAGATAGGTAAAAGGGAACGAGGAGGCAAGCAAACGGGTGATTTTCTCTCCGACTACTTAGATCCCATACTACCCCACCAAGCTCAATGAATTCTACTCTTCGCTTCTGAGCTAATCCGGGGCAAAATCTTTCTCCACTAAGACGTGCATCTCCCACATATTGGCTCAATTTACCTTTCATCCAATTCTTCCTTCATTATATGTCTACCGCTAAACTCGGCAGTGGATCTTAATTATGCGGGTAGTTTTTCACAAAAGATTATTGGTATGCCTCTTGTTGGTGTTTATACATTTTAATATTAAAATTATAATATTATGTATGATAATTAGTGAAAATAGAATGGAGAATATGGTCATTATTTGTTTGTAACTCATGTAACCACTAACCACATTATCTCCTACTAATTACCCTAATTAACTGCTAGTTATTATCCACCTTCTTGACATTTACTATGTGAAAGAAATACTACACCTTTATAAAGGTTGTCTTCTTTCCTTGTGTTTGAAGAGGAACAGAGAAAGATGATAGTGTGGAAAATATTATAGTATGTTTTGAGGTTAGTATAGCGAAAGAGGGAGTTCATACAAAGAAAAATATTCTAAGTCTTCAATCCAATTCACTACACAAAAGAGAGTAATTTTGTGTTGAAGGAAGGTGTTCCTTTTGGTGAAACTTTGACTCTTCAACTAATTCGGAGTTGTTTGAGTTATACCACGTTATGTTGCTGGGTTGTTGTATTCTCGGGAGGAGGGCAAGTCAAGAGTATTAATGTTAGATCAAGAAGATTACACCTCAAAGGGGCTTGAATCTCCTTAAAGTTATAATGGTACGTCCGCGCCACTGGGATTTGTTTATATTTTATTTTTCAATTGTAATTTATGATATATTCACCAACACCTCTCATAAAAAGAAGGATTAAAAAACTATGAGACCCTCTTGTTCTAATTTTTTCTTCTTCTAAAGAATAATCGGTTATTATACTAGTATATGCAAATTAAAATCTTAAAGAATTTTAATCCTATTAATCAGAAGAAGTCGCGAGAAGGTTCATCAGACATAAAAGTTCTAAAAAGCTAAATTCAAAATAAATAAAAAGATTAAGATAAACTAACGTACACTGCTTAAGTAAAAGTTTCAATTCCTCTTGTATTCCTTCAATAGGGAGCAATTGCATATGTTCTTCAATGCACAATATTAGGAAAAGGAGAGGTAACAAATTGTGTCATACCACCAGCGGATCTGATGGCAAAGTGGATGAGGTCGTTCTTTTCTAATCAAAAGTTTCGATTTTGAGTTTTGACTATGAAAAAATTTTTGATAAAAAAGTTATTTTCAACAAACCTTATTCAGTACAAATTTAAAGTAGTCGAGCTCGATGCGATAACGAACGGAGAAAAACATAAAATAAATTGTGTGTTAATAAATTTTTTTAAAAAAAAAAGAGAGAGAGAACATCAAATACTGGCCTAATAGCTTCAATAGTCTTATAAAGGATCATGAGATATCCATCTCTTAAACATATTAAAGCACACTTCCCTTTTGTACTCAGGAGCTACGTGTCCTGCTCCTGTTTAAATGAAAACATATACTTAATAAAAGGGGAAAAAATAGCTCAAATAAAATAAAATAAATCATGCCAAGGAAAGAATATTATTTATTGACAACAAAATTCTTGCCTTTACTGTTGCAAATGTCATCTTATTGGAATAAGATCTTGTGTAACTACAAATAAATGGATAAATAAACAAATCAGATATAGTGATAAGGAAAATAATTAAACTAATAGTTTGTTTAATTAAAACTTTTAAAAATTTTTTATTTTTTTAGTTTTTTAAATATTTCTTTATTTAAATTTATAGTAAAGCTAATCAATTTAAAAAAATATTTTTAACAATATTAGAACAACAATTTCACTGCTAAAGCAAAAAACTAGCGATGAACTGTAACTAAACTATAATATTCATCGCTAATTCTATTTAGAGATAAATTATTTAAGAAAAAAATATTAGCTTCAAGCAATTTAGCTACTAAACTAATGACAAAATTTGTAGCTAATTTCCTTTTTTTTATAGTATTTATACTTGGCCAAGAATGTTTCAGAAAACTATTTTTTAATTTTTTTATTTATGAAAAACAACTTTTGCTATATATTGCTCAAAAATATATTTGATCAAACACCTCAACTTTCTTGACTAAATATTTTTTTTTGAGAAATTAACTTAAATAGTTATTTATTTAATAATATTAATATTAAAATAAAAAATTAAAAAACAATGTATAAATAAATGTAGAAAAGTATACCCAGCAACTTGACCATCAACAGTCCATTGACGCCAATTGTCAACAATGGAATAGTTAAGTGATTTAATCCATGCTTCAGTAGATTGAAATGGTACACCCATGTCATGATCACCACTGTTTAATTTCAACAACCAAAAATTATGAATTTATTGGTCACAAATTTTTTTTTTTTTTTTTTTTGGTTTGTTTTGTTTCAAGATTTAATAATATAAAACAAACTAAAAACTTTATTTAATTTTTAAAAATTACCTGTATATAAGGATCGATAACCTTTAGAGCCATGATTTACATGATATGATATAATGTTCATATAGGTAAATGTGTAGGGCTTTAATACCATTTGCCTGCATCTTGCCCAGTGACGACAGTCTCTGGTAAGAAATGAAGATAAAATTAAGGAAAATAAGATCTAAAAATTATACTAGAAACAAACTACTATAACAAATTAAATTGCATTAATAGTATTACAATTAATTTTATTTTTTTGACTTAAATTCATGACATATGCTCTATTTGATCGAGTTTTAAAAAAGTCAAAAGTATTTATCTAATAAAAATAGCTAATTTAGAGAAGGAAGGTTTTTGAGTAATCACAAATAGTGATTTCTCCCCAGAATAAGTTTTTTTAAAAAAAAAAATTTTTGACAAATTATTCATATAAAAATATCATATGTACCATTTTTTTCTTAATGACAAATACTTAAAGATATTTACTAAAAAAATAGTATTCAAATATAAATTCTATATATTTGTAAAATAATTTTAATCAAACACAAATCGTTGTGTAATCGCAAACCTTTCGAACATGAAGAGCTTTTTGGACTCGAGGGTCATTTGCCCAATGATTTGAAAGGTCGTAATCTTCATACTCCAATTATAAAATTATTGAGCTTAATTTCTCAAATAAATACTCAACTGTGTTGACATTCATTCGTAGTTCACTTTTCTTTTGCTTTATAATTTAAAAGTCACTCAATTCAAGAATGCATTCACACTCAGTGCTCACTTTTCTTGCTTTATAACTTAAAAAAGCCACTCAATCCAAGGATGATTCACTCAAAGTCACTTTTCTTTGCTTTATAACTTAAAAAGTCACTCAACTATTGGTGTTTCTACTCACAAAGTCATTCACTAGTGTTTTACTCACAAAGTCACTTAACAAATCTGATAATCTTTTCGTTTATTTATTTATTTCTGATTAGTATTTTATTTTAATCAAAATTTATAAAAATAAAACTATCCATTTTATTAACCCGACCCATCTGACCCAACCCGCTAATACTATATTATCTTTTTATTTTACCCTGCATTCAGGCTCTTTCTGCGTTCTTTATTTGTATTTTTTAAAATTTCCATTAAAAATTTCAGTGCTACAACAAATTGTTTGGAATTTTAAGATTTCCTTTGTGAATACTTCGTACTCAACTAATTGAAGAGTGACTACACTTATCAAGCAACAACAATTTTTAAAACAATAATTAAGAGTTTAAACGATAATTATCAGGTCGGGTCAAATGAGGCAGGTTATAAAATGGTTAAAATAGATAGTTTTTATTTTATTTTATAAATTTGGGTTAAAATAAAAATACTATATCAAACAAAATTTATTTGATTGCTGGAAAGAACTTTGAGTTTAAACACCTATAATGACTGATTTTTGAGTTATATCACAAAGAAAAGCGACTTTCGAGTAAACTATCCCCAATAGCCGACCATCTAAGAAATTAACTCAAAAATTATTTTACCCCAAATATAATAATTTGACTTGTTATATTACAAGTTTAAAATTTCCAATTACTCATTATCTTTCTATGTTGTTTTTATATGTCAAAGACATGTACAAGAGGAAAGATAAAAAATTATTTATATTTGATATTTTTACTAAATCAATGATAATATTTTGTGAGTTTCATATCTAATGTTTCCTTTTATTCTTTTAAATTACCATGAATTCATATTAAGATCTGTGAAATATGACATGATTGTAAATATAACGCTCGAAACTCCTTCGTAAAGTTTTATGGTAGTACACGATTTTCCCCTAAACAATCACTTTTTTCTTTTCAAGTTTTATACATAAACTGTTAAATGGATACATTGTCAAGACTTTGTTCATCTTATTTAAAAATATTTGTCACATATTCAACTCAAAAGATTTTTATTCTTTTTAATATAAAGAAAGAAAGACATAACAAATAACAAGAGGTACCCTTACATTCGTGCATGAATCAAAATGATAATAATTTCAAGAAATTTAAATCTATTCACCCTTTTATTACTACTCAAGTATGATAAAGTAAATACCTTTGACGCAGTATCACTAAAATGAATATAGGTAAATTTTTATTTCGATAAACTTTTTACAAGACTTCCATAACAAATGGATGAGATGGAATTCTCCTTTAAGAGATTCTTCTCCCTCGAAATGCAGAGGAAATGTCTCGAGATTCAGTTTCTGGATCCACATTAGCCGGGTTCTAAAACATGTTGATCATTACTATTGGTCAACATTACAAAAATTAGCAAATTCAACAAATTAATTACAACAACACAAATTAATTAAGGAAATCTGAAATAATAATTGTACTTAAGAAAATATTAACCTCGTCCACAATATCTAGATCCTGGTTGCACTGAACATTAAAGGGGAGCAAAGTCTCTGGTATTCTCCTTGCAATTTTGCACCAGTGACTGTTGTGGCAAAATTATTACTGGCACAAAGGAAAGAAAAAGTCTAGGATAAAAATTAATACCTCAATATTATTAACTTGGACTGACCTTTTTTAATTATTTAATTTGAAAATATTTTGGATGTAAGTACTTTTTAAAATTAAAAAAATAAAATTAAAGAGTAATAATTTGTGTTTGATTAATTAATTTAAAAAATATTTTTATATGTATCGTAGCATCACTTTTTACATTTTTCCAAACTTTCAAAAAGTGTTGATGACTTTTTCTCGTTTATGAAAAACAACTTCTATTACTATTTAAAATCGCTTATGTTTTTTAGTTAATTGTTAAATTCACATATAAACTCCTTTTTTTCCACCTCAATATTATACATTGCTCTTTTTATCTACCTAAATTATCACATCTACTATGTGTTAAAACATACTTCATTGAGTATTATCTAATGGTGCTAATGTACACGCTCTATTTTGTTAAGAAAGGGTATCAAGCGGTAATCTATATGGATAAATATTTTCATCTGAATAGCAAACACACCTAACTTATCACATCTTTTTAGTTTCATATCTCAACTATTCAATATTTCCATTACATACCTAAGCTATTAGTTGTTAAAAACGCAAGGTGAACCCATTTTTATGTGATATTCAAGCTCACGCCGCTTATTATCAAGTAATTTCAAATATTTAGTCAGCTCAACAGCGAGATGTATTTTAATATAGGACGCGATAGTTCAAATATATTATGAAAACACTGAATAATTGAGATAGTTTAAAACTCGCGAAAATAATATAGTTTAAATATATTTTAACCTATTCATTCTATACTTTTTAAAAATTTGACCAAACGTGCTAATATTTATAAAATAAGTAGTACTTTTTAAAGAAAAACTAGCACGTTTAATTTCCCAAAAACATTATAAGTTAATGATTACTTGAATAAAATAATATTAGTGGAAATTAACTGGGCTAATGATAAAGATCATTAGAATGATTCCCCATGCCAAGAAGAAAAGGCATCACAAAATTTTTTTCTTCAGGAAACGTCGAAGATTTCCAAGTAAATAACCCTGAAATTATAATTAAAAACAAATGACAAAGATTAGGCTGATAATTTCATTACTAATTAAAAAAGATTAAGAAAAGAATGAACACATTAATTAAAATAGAAACCTTAAGGTTAATCAAAGGCTTGTTGCCTGCTTCAATTCCTACAATTACATCATGTGACTCGTAATAAAAATAAACCTGTAAAATAAAGCAATGGTATATAGTTAACCGGGTAATTAACGAGAAAGCCTGTAGTTGAATGCATAAAATTAGATTAGATGAAGTTAATTATAGTTACCATCTGATATCAGTTGGACAACACGTGGAACAATGATACCGGAATATGAATCTCCGGCCATATAAAAATTATTTGAACTGAATTCTGGATGATCAACGAGCCACTGCAATTAATGATTTAATTAGATAATCTAAAATAATGTTAGAAACAAAAAAAAAATAAATTCCATTTTCAATAAAGTGGTAAAATTAGTTCAAATCTATATAACCCGTATAACCTGTCTAGATGTTAACGGATAGGCTAGAGTGATTTAGATGATGGATTAATTTAATAATCCAAATTGACCCATCAAAAATTAATAGCCCAAATATATCTATTATTGAGGACTAATTATTTGTAATGCTGAATAAGCATAATTAGTTAGTGAGTTGTTAGTTACAATCTGTTAGTTGTCCACTAGTTGTTTTTGATTAGCTGTCACTTAGGCAATAGATATTTTTCTTCCTTCTACTTTCTGTGTGTTATAATTGGCATTGCTATTGAATGAAATACTTGAGTTTTCAATCCCAAATTCAAACTCTCTCTTTTCATCACAAGCATCAATGGCCTAAGCAACATTAGTATTCTCTGATGTAGCTCTGCTCGATCTCAACATCTATCATGATGCTTCGTCTAATTCTTAATCCATAAAAATGCTTAATTTTAACTTTTAAGGTTTAATCCCCTAGATTACAATTTTTACATATGAATAATAATTATTTTTTTATTATCATATATTTCTATATATATTAATTACTGCTAATTATTATTAGTTACTTTTTGTTAAGAAAAAAGAATAGTAAAAAAAGGGTACAGATTTAAAGAAAGAGTAAGTTACAAATTTGTATTGATGCAGTTCTTCATACCATAAAAATTGTCTAAATATAAATATAAATTGTTAATGTTCCGTAGATAATCTAACAATGAATTTTATTCTTTATCTTTTTCACCAATGGAATAATATTCAGATAGATTTTTTGTTCATATTCTTTTCGCTTTGGGTAATCAAATGGGTCTTGGATTTGAATTTTGAATATGAAAAATTATGGTAGAAGATTGAATATTACGAGATGTGAATTCAAAAAGTTGAGGTTTTAAAGGTACATAACATCGTGGGAGAAATTAAAAGTGTATTTACTTTTTAAAATTTGGGACATTGCAAGCAACAACAAAAGACCTACATAAGAAATATCGTAAAATTGAAATGGTTACTGCTTAGGTTGTTTTATAGGTTTCTTTATTTTAGATGAAATCATAAAATGTAAGTTTAAAAATTATAAACATGATGGGGTCAAGTTGGGCAGATTAGACTATGACCCATTGTTTAACGTATTTACATACCCAACCTATCTTAGCTCATCTCAACTTTGAGGAAGGTTTCACAATGATTTATTTATTGCTTCAACCTATTTTAATCACCAAACTTAACTCAAATAATTCATTCGCACCCCTAAATTTCAACTTTAGCCAACATGTTATGAGGATTGAGGTGGTTGCCCAAAAGCTTTATGGGCGAAGATTTAGATCAAGATACTATGTTATTTCTGATCTCTTTCTGACCTCTAAATAGAGAATTACAACTGAATGGAGATTTACTATAGGCAAAGATCATCTGCCATGTTGAATAGGCGATTAGAAATTATAGTGCTAGTTTCATTCCCCTCGAGAGCGACACGTTACTTAGTGTATATCGATCCGTTTCATCTACTTTCTTAAAGATTACTCTGGTTTGTAGACATGCTAAATTATTATAGAACCATTAAGATTACACCGATTATTGGTTAATTCGGTTATTGATTGTTATCGATTCGTTATTAGTTAACTGCTAAGATCTGCCATGAAAATGTTCAGAAGTTATGTTATGTTTAGCTAGAAAAAGTGGGTGACAGAAAGAGCATATAGAATTACCGTAACTAAAGTAATCAATTTTAATCAAGATTTGAATAACATCCCCTCACTTGTCATCAACACCCGATTCATTTTCATAGAATATTTTATATATTGAAGGCTAAAATTACAACTTACTAAATTATTATTGGGTTATCCGCTCACTCTTTAAAAAGCCCGGTCAAACCGATAACAACCAATAACGCAATAACTTGGGACAACGAATCGGGAGTTGAACAAACCGTTAAATCAATAACCCGAATTATTAATCCAATAAATCAATTATAGGTTCAGTATTGATTTTAACCTAATGTTGCACAAATTTCACATACTAGTGCTCGATTGACAACTAATAAAGAAGAGAAACAAAAAATCATTTTCTTGCTTTTTGTTGATGAATGGAATGGAACCACACATTAGATCAAGACGAGATTTATTGACTCATTATAAGATTTGGGCAATCTTTTCCCTGAGCTAACTTCTTTGGGGTGAGTTAGGTCCAAAACCTAATTTAATACAGACGTGTTCACGCCCATCTGAAGTCAAGGTGGGCACCCCCGACCGTGCGAAGGAGTTGCATTGTACCTTGGTCCTTGAGTCAGTTTCTTTTATTTTAGATGAAATCATAAAATGTAAGTTTAAAATTATAAACATGATGGGGTCAAGTTGGGCGATTAGACTATGACCCATTGTTTAACGCATTTTACATACTCCAACCTATCTTAGCTCATCTCAACTTTGAGGAAGGCTCACAACGATCTATTTATCATTTCAACCTATTTTAATCACTCAAACTTAACTCAAATAATTCATTCGGGCCACCCTAAATTTCAACTTAGCCGTATGTTATGAGGATTGAGGTGGTTGCCCAAAAGCTTGATCGGTTGAAAGATTTAGACGAAGATATTATGTTATTTCTGATCTCTTTCGACCTCCAAATAGAGAATTACAACTAGAAACGAGATTTACTTTCTATAGGCAAGATCACTCACATGTTGAATAGGCGATTAGAAATTATAGTGCTAGTTTCATTCCTAGAGCTACACGCACTTAGGTGTACATCCTGCTCGGTTCTGGCTTTAAAGATTATCGGTTTGTAGACATGCTAAATTATTATAGAACCATTAAGATATTGGCTAATCGATTATTGGTTAATCGGTTATTGATTGTTATCGATTCATATTAATAATCTGCTAAGAGACCTCACATGAAAATGTTCGTAAGTTATAAATATGTTTAGCTAGAAAAAGTGGGTGACAAAAGAAAGAGCATATAGAATTACCGCAACTAAAGCAATCAATTTTAATCAAGATTTGAATAACATCCCCCTCACTTGTCATCAACACCCGATTCATTTTCTTGCTAGAATATTTTATATATTGAAGGCTAAAATTACAACTTACTAAATTATTATTATCTGTCACTTTTTAAAAAAGTGGTCAAACCGATAATCGAGCTAATAACGTGCACAATCTCTGGGGACAACGAACCCATATCAAACCGCAATCAATAACCCGAATTCTGCTTAATCCAATAACCTAATTATAGGTTCGTGTATTGATTTAACTGTTAATTTGCAAATACACATACTAGTGCTCGATTGACAACTAATAAAGAAGAGAAAAACCAAAAATATTTTCGCTTTTTGTTGATGAATGGAATGGAACCACATTGGGATCAAGACGAAGATTTATTGACTCATTATAAGATTTGGGCAATCTTTCTCCCCTTGAGCTAACTTTTGGGGTGAGTTAGGTCCAAAACCTAATTTAATATGGTATCAGAGCCACGCCCATTTGAGTCAAGTGGGTACCCCGACCGTGCAAGTGAAAGTCGGAATATACCTTGGTCCTTGAGTCAAGGTTTCTTTTTATTTTAGATGAAATCATAAAATGTAAGTTTAAAAATTATAAACATGATGGGGTCAAGTTGGGCAGATTAGACTATGACCCATTGTTTAACGCATTTTACATACTCCAACCTATCTTAGCTCATCTCAACTTTGAGGAAGGTTTGACAATGATCTATTTATTGCTTCAACCTATTTTAATCACTCAAACTTAACTCAAATAATTCATTCGCCACCCCTAAATTTCAACTTAGCCAGATGTTATGAGGATTGAGGTGGTTGCCCAAAAAGCTTGATCGGTTGAAAGATTTAGACGAAGATACTATGTTATTTCGGATCTCTCTTTCGACCTCCAAATAGAGAATTACAACTAGAATGAGATTTACTTTCATAGGGCAAGATCACTCACATGTTGAATAGGCGATTAGAAATTATAGTGCTAGTTTCATTCCCTCGAGAGCGACACGCACTTAGGGGTGTATATCGATCTGTTCGGTTCGGTTTTAAAGATTATCGGTTTGTAGACATGCTAAATTATTATAGAACCATTAAGATATTGGCTAATCGATTATTGGTTAATCGGTTATTGATT
Organism: Datura stramonium; assembly: GCA_018107945.1. Lineage (NCBI taxonomy): Eukaryota > Viridiplantae > Streptophyta > Magnoliopsida > Solanales > Solanaceae > Datura > Datura stramonium. Next base: position 143,356 of record JACEIK010003983.1, read on the forward strand.
GTTATCGATTCGTTATTGGGTTAACCGTTAAGATCTCACATGAAAATGTTCGTAAGTTATAAATATGTTTAGCTAGAAAAAAGTGGGTGACAAAAGAAAGAGCATATAGAATTACCGCAACTAAAGCAATCAATTTTAATCAAGATTTGAATAACATCCCCCTCACTTGTCATCAACACCCGATTCATTTTCTTGCTAGAATATTTTATATATTGAAGGCTAAAATTACAACTTACTAAATTATTATTGGGTTATCGGTTCACTCTTTAAAAAAAGTGGTCAAACCGATAACAGAACCAATAACGCAATAACTTGGGACAACGAACCGATAATCAAACCGTTAAATCAATAACCCGAATTATTAATCCAATAACCTAATTATAGGTTCAGGTATTGATTTAACTGTTAATTTGCACAGCCCTACACATACTAGTGCTCGATTGACAACTAATAAAGAAGAGAAACAAAAAAAATATTTTCTTGCTTTTTGTTGATGAATGGAATGGAACCACACATTAGATCAAGACGAGATTTATTGACTCATTATAAGATTTGGGCAATCTTTCTCCCCTTGAGCTAACTTTTGGGGTGAGTTAGGTCCAAAACCTAATTTAATATGGTATCAGAGCCACGCCCATTTGAGTCAAGTGTGGGCACCCCCGACCGTGCGAAGGAGTTGTGAATATACCTTTGGTCCTTGAGTCAAGGTTTCTTTTTATTTTAGATGAAATCATAAAATGTAAGTTTAAAAATTATAAACATGATGGGGTCAAGTTGGGCAGATTAGACTATGACCCATTGTTTANCCTCATTTGTCATCAACACCCGATTCATTTTCTTGCTAGAATATTTTATATATTGAAGGCTAAAATTACAACTTACTAAATTATTATTGGGTTATCGTTTCACCCTTTAAAAAAAGTGGTCAAACCGATAACCGAACCAATAACCCAATAACTTGGGACAACGAACCGATAATCAAACCGTTAAATAAATAACCCGAATTATTAATTCAATAACCTAATTATCGGTTCAGATATTGGTTTAACCGTTAATTTGCAGAGCCCTACGCATACTAGTGCTCGATTAACAACTAATAAAGAAGAGAAACAAAAAAAATATTTTCTTGCTTTTTGTTGATGAATGGAATGGAACCACACATTGGATCAAGACGAGATTTATTGACTCATTATAAGATTTGGGCAATCTCCTTGAATGTCACGCTCCAGACCAGATAGTGAAACCCCGGATAAAAGAATGTCCTCTAGGGTAAGTGCGGTGTGATGAATAAAATGGAATTCACATTAGACTGAGACGAGATCAGTGGACTCCTTATAAGACCGGACAATTCTCCTCCATTTGAGCTAGTTATTGGTGCGTGAGTTAGGCCCGATACCTAATTTGATACTTTTCAACTTAGTCAAATGTCATGAGGCAGTTGCTCAAAGAGTTTGATGAGTTGAAAGCTCCGAATGGAGCTATTATGAAACCCGCTCTCGATCTCCAAATAAAGAATCCCAACTAGAATGAGACTTGCTCCTAGGATGAGCTCACTCACATACTGAATAAGTCACTCGAAATTATAGAGCTAGTTTTGTTCCCTCGAGAGCAACACAGACTAGCATCTCACTGACAACTAATAAAGAAGAAGAGTGATCATCGATAAGTGATACAAGGGAAGGAAAATCATGGTCTATCTCGCAATTAAAATTTCTCCAATTTCATAAATTCATTTTTCATTTCATCCCGAAATAATTAGCCTCGAAATTTTCTAACATATTCTAATTGCATTATAACAATTGAGTGCAAATTGTATCAAATACATACCTTGAGTAAAAATTCATAGATGTGCCTACATGCATCAACATCAGTGACATTCATTGCTTCTGGTGTTGTTCCATAAGAAAATCCAGTATTTACAGGTTGCTCTAAGAAAATTATGTTTGCAACCTAATAAATTTAGAGAAAAAAATCCCCCATAATTAAATATAATTCAAATTCACCTTAAACTNGATGTAATTAGTTAGTATATATTCTTAGCTTGTTGGAGTAGTTATTACCTTGGTCCATGAGTTTGGAGTCACTCCAAGTGTTGGTAGGCTCCCATTATACTTTTTTTGTTTGTAATATAATGGCCCTGCAACATTAGGTTTTTATGTATTGAGATTGTAAAAGTATATTTATATAATCAAGTCATTCATAAGATAAATTACAAATAATTTTTTTATGATTAATATGGATGAATGCAGAGTACTGATATCGAGTTTATCCGAATCTAATATTTTGATATAAAACACTAAATCCAATTACACTTACCAATTTCATAGACGACACCATTGAAGGAAGAGCAACCTGGTCCTCCAGTGAGCCACAATATAAGAGGATCATTTTCTGGGTCTGATTCTGATTTAATAAAGTAATAAAATAGCTGTTTTTCCTCTTCTTTACCCACACCTACATACCTGATCATGTAAATGTTTAGTGTTATTTCAACCTTCTTTAATCCTTAATTAGTTAGAAAGATTAGAAGAAAGTTGAATTAATAAAAAATAATAACAAAAAAGACCTATTAGTCATTTATAAATACTTCGCCGTTTCATTTTAGTTGCTAAAATAAGATTTGCTAGAATCGAAAAAAAATTTGACCAATTATCTCTTAAATTTTGAAAACAACTATTTTAAGTAAAATGTAGTATATGTATTACTTTTTCTTCCTCGTTTTACCCCCTTTCTTCTTCACTACCACAGTTGGCTCATGGCTGTTTCTCCAGATTTGCTAAATTTAATATGAATATTGAACACCGGATGAGAAATTAAATTTAAAAAAAATTAATATCCTCTCTGCTATGCTGTAATCCCTAATTACTATGAGCCATTAAACATATTTGCTCTTTTCAAATATCTTCTGGATCCACTTGTAATGCTAATTAATTCTCTTTAAGAAGCTTTAAAAAAAAAAAAAGGAAGGAAAGAATCTAACCCGGTTTCAAGATGAAAAGGAAGACGACCTTCAAATCCAGGAAGAAACTCAACAGTTGAATGGATCGGAGCAGGTTGCAACGGGTCAATTTGTAGGACTAATAACAGAACAAGAAGATGAAGAAACATATTGGGAGCTAATTAGGGAATATGTCAAACTAGGAACAATGGGAATCCTATAACGTTGAGGTACGTGCAAAATAAGAAAACACCCGATTCACGATATGTTGTTGAAAAAAGACAAAACATCCCTGTATTAATCTATTAAAAGCATATCAAACTAATTTTTTTTTTAGCATTTTTTAATTTTTCGTAGTGTTTGATTTTATCAAAAAATATCTAAAAAAAAATTGAAAAGTGATTTTAAAAAGTCAAGAGTTAAAAATTGGTAGATATCAACTTTTTATTTTTTAGCTACTATTTACCCTTTTATCTCCATAAT
>JACEIK010003984.1:7257-25251 GCA_018107945.1 Datura stramonium
TTCGACAGGCCCGGGTGGATCAGTTTTTACATTTGGAGCAGGGGGCCATGAGTGTTCGAGAATACGCCTTGCGGTTTGATTCTTTGGCCCGGTATGCACCCGCCTTTGTTGATACCATGGCGTCCAAAGTACACCGCTTCATCATGGGGTTGAATACAGAGTATGTTGAGACTTGTATTACAGCTACTCTACGAGAGGATATAGATATTGCCCGAGTTCAGGCATTCACCCATAATATTGAGGGAATCAGGCAGCGGCAACGGGAGATCAGGAGGACTAGTCAGGAATAGTGCCACAGGGATAGGCCGCTCGAATTACAGAGGGAGGTACGGGGAGGACCCAGGCCATGATTTTCAGATAGGCCGCCCAGACCCCCGCCTCCACCACAGCCGCAGAGGGGCAAATTTAGTCGCAGGGGGCAGTCAGAGACCGGCGGAGGCATGCAGACCGCAGATTCACCACTACAGAGGAGGGCAGAGCAGAGTAGGTATACCCTACCACTTTGCCCTATATGCAGTCGATGCCATTCTGGAGCATGCAGATATGGCTCCACTGGATGTTATATTTGTGGCCAAGAGGGTTATCTGATGAGAGATTGTCCAGGCAGAGGTCAGGATGACCGGGATAGACAAGACAGACATCCGCAGGGTCACGAGCTTCAGCATCCTCTGCAAGGCGCAGGCCCTCAGTTTCAACAGGTAGAGGCTGGGGTAGATTAGGGGCCTCCAGTGTAGGTGCGGGTCCAAGCCGCACATATGCGTTACCAGGGAAGCAGGATTCAGAAGCATCACCTGATGTTGTGACAGGTATGATGATTATCTGCTCATACCCTACTTATGTATTGATTGATCCAGGATCTACTTTGTCCTACGTTACCCCATTTGTTGCTCAGAAGTTTAGTGTTGCACCAGAGTTTCTTCAGCAACCTTTTTTCAGTATCCACACTCGTCGGTTACTCCATCATAGCCAGAAGGGTCTATCGAGGGTGTACAGGAGAGGTTACTGGTCGTCAGACCACAGTAGATCTGGTAGAATTAGAGATGGTTGATTTCGATGCCATTATGGGTATGGATTGGTCGGCTCGGTGCTATGCAAATGTAGAATGCTGGACCAAGACAGTCCAATTCGACTTTCCAGGGTAGGTCGTACGAGAGTGGAAGGGCAGTACAATTACTCCAAAAGGTAGGTTTATTTCCTATCTTCAGGCGATAAAGTTGATAGCTTAGGGGTGCATTTACCACATCGTCAGAGTTCAGGATGTTCGAGTAGAGCCTCCAACTCTCCAGTCTTTTCCAGTGGTTAATGAATTCCCCGGCGTATTCCCAGACGAGCTACATGGTATTCCCCCAGAAAGGGAAATAGATTTTGCAATTGATTTACTACCAAGAACTCAGCCCATATCAATTCCTCTATATCGTATGGCTCCTGCTGAACTCAGAGAACTAAAGGAGCAGCTGAAGGATCTATTAGATAAAGGCTTTATCAGGCCGAGTACTTCACCTTGGGGTGCGCCAGTTCTATTTGTGAGAAAGAAGGACGGCTCACTCCGCATGTGTATAGACTATCGGCAATTGAATAAGGTTACAGTCAAGAATAAGTATCCGCTTCCCAGAATAGATAATTTGTTTGATCAATTACAGGGGGCCAGATATTTCTCCAAGATTGACTTACGNGGACCAAGACAGTCCGATTCCACTTTCCAGGGGAGGCAGTACGAGAGTGGAAGGGCAGTACAATTATGCCAAAAAGTAGGTTTATTTCCTATCTTCAGGCAAGAAAGTTGATAGCCAAGGGGTGCATTTACCACATTGTCAGAGTTCAGGATGTTCGAGTAGATCCTCCGACACTCCAGTTTGTTCCAGTGGTGAATGAATTCCCAGATGTATTTCCAAATGAGTTACCTGGTATTCCCCCAGAAAGGGAAATAGATTTTGAAATTGATTTGTTACCAAGCACTCAGCCCATATCAATTCCCCCATATCGCATGGCTCCTGCTGAACTTAGAGAACTAAAGGAGCAGTTGAAGGATTTGTAAGACAACGGCTTTATCCGGCCGAGTACTTCACCGTGGGGTGCGACAGTTCTGTTTGTGAGGAATAAGGATGGTTCCCTCCGCATGTGCATAGACTATCGGCAGCTGAATAAAGTTACAATCAAGAATAAGTATCTGCTTCCCAGGATAGATGATTTGTTCGATCAGTTACAGGGAGACAGATGTTTTTCCAAGATTGACTTAAGGTCCGGATATCATCAAGTCCTAGTTCGTGAAAAGGAAATTCAAAAGACTGCTTTCAGGACCAGATACAGCCATTTTGAATTCCTAGTCATGTCCTTTGGGCTGACAAATGCCCCAACAGTGTTCATGGACCTGATGAACAACATCTTCAGACCGTACCTGGACCTGTTCGTGATAGTATTTATTGACGATATTCTGGTGTATTCTCGCTGAGAGGCAGATCACCAGGCTCATTTATGGACAGTGCTCCAGATTCTCAGGGACCGTCAGCTGTATGCCAAGTTCTCTAAATGTGAATTTTGGCTGAATTCAGTAGCTTTGTTGGGACACATCGTGTCGGATGCTGGTATACAGGTAGACACGCAGAAAATAGAGGCAGTAAAAACATGGCCCAGACCTACCACTCCGACCGAAGTACGCAGTTTTATGGGATTAGCAGGGTACTACAGAAGATTCAACATTGAGAGATTCTCCACCATAGCGGCACCTCTGACTAAGTTGACGCAAAAAGTAGTAAACTTTCAGTGGACGAAGGCATGTAAGCAGAGTTTCCAGGAATTGAAAAACAAGTTAACCTCCGCCCCAGTGTTAGCATTGACAGAAGGTACATAGGGTTATGCAGTTTATTGTGATGCTTCGGGTGTTGGGTTAGGATGTGTGTTCATGCAACATGGTAAAGTAATTGCTTATGCTTCTAGACAGCTGAGGAAACACGAACAGAATTATCCTACCCATGACCTGGAACTAGCCGAAGTGATCCACGCCCTAAAGATATGGAGACATTACTTGTATGGTGTTCATATGGATATTTTCACTGATCATAAAAGCCTATAGTATATCTTCACCCATAGAGCGTTGAATTTGCGGCAGCGTCGCTAGCTGGAGTTGTTGAAAGATTATGAAGTAAATATTTTGTATCACCCAGGAAGAGCCAATGTAGTAGCAGATGCCCTTAGCCGTAAGTCTATGGGAAGTTTAGCACACTTGCAGCCCGAGCAGCGGGAATTGGCCCGAGAGTTGCATCAGCTAGCTAGCTTAGTCGTCCGTGTAGTAGAAACAGAGGACAACAGAGAGGTAATCTAGAGTACCGCATTGTCATCTTTACTTGTGGAAGTAAATAAACGGCAGTACGAAGATCCTAGCCTGGTTCAGCTAAGAAGCAGAGTTCAACGGGGAGAGATGGAAGATTTTCAAATAACCAAGGACGGAGTACTAAGGTATAAAGACTGTCTTTGTGTTCTAGATGTTGCAGGACTTCGCCAGCAGATTATGGGCGAGGTGCATTATGCCTGTTATTCTCTCCATCCAAGTTCAACCCAAATGTACCATGATGTGAAAGAGATTTATTGGTGGCCAGGAATGAAGAAGGGAATAGGAGAATTTGTAGCTTAGTGCCCTAACTGCCAGCAGGTAAAAGCCGAACATCAGAAACCAGGCGGACTGGCTCAGGATATAGTTGTGCCTCTATGGAAATGGGAAGTAGTAAACATGGATTTTGTAGAAGGATTACCCCGCACCAGGCGTAGATATGACTCGATTTTGGTAATTGTTGATAGACTGACAAAATCAGCTCATTTTCTGCTAGTAAGGGATACCTTTTCCGCCGAAGATTATGCAGAGTTGTACATCAAAGAAATAGTCAGGCTGCATGGGGTTCCAGTGTCCATTATCTCTGACAGAGGGGCGAAATTTACAGCTAAATTTTGGCAGTTGTTTCAGAGAGGCTTGGGGACACAGGTTAACTTGAGCACAGCTTTTCATCCTCAGATGGATGGGCAGGCAGAACGCACTATTCAAACGCTCGAGGATATGTTGCGAGCGTGTGTGTTTGACTTTGGAGGTAGCTGGGATGAGCACTTACCACTTATTGAATTTGCTTATAATAACAGTTACCATTCAGCTATTCAGATAGCGCCTTATGAGGCATTATATGGGCGGAAGTGTAGATCTCCGATTGGCTGGTTTGAAGTAAGAAAATCAACGCTGATTGGATCGGATATCATTCATCAGTCAGAGGAAAATATAAAACTTATCATAGAATGCCTACTGACTGCTCAGAGCCTCCAGAAATCGTATGCTGACGTGCGGCACAGAAACTTGGAATTCAACGTGAATGACTGGGTATTCTTAAAAGTTTCGCCAATGAGAGGGGTGATGAGATTTGGAAAGAAAGGCAAGATCAGTCCGAGGTTTGTTGGGCCTTATCAGATTCGCCGAAGAATAGGCCAAGTGGCATACGAGTTGAACTTACCTTCAGAATTAGAGTCTGTTCACCCAGTTTTCCACATGTCCATGCTGAGGAAGTATATAGGAGACCCCTCCAGAGTTTTCCCAGTTCAGGATGTCCAGGTTATGGAGGAGCTGGCTTATGAAGAGGTTCTAGTAGCCATATTGGACAGGCAGATTTGCAGGTTGAGAACTAAAGATATTTCTTTTGTCAAGGTGTTATGGTGTAACAGGAACCGAGAGGAAATGACTAGGGAAGAAGAGGAAGATATGAAAGTCGTATATCCTCAGTTATTTCAAACTTAATCAGCCATAGGTACGTTAGTATTGTTGTTTTATGAATTGCCTTATGTGTATAAATGAGATAGTTGACTCTAGTCTACTGCGTGATGAATGCTATATTGTTGTGTGGAGTATTGGTATTGGACTTTTCTGAGTTTTAGTATTTTGAGATAGTCCATATTACTGGAGAAACTCTGCCAAAATTTTTCTAGAATAAGTCGAGTAAGATTAAAAAAAAATTCCTGCAAGCAGAAGTTTACATTCGAAGAAGAATGTTCTTAAGGGGGGGAGGATGTTACACCCCATAAATTCTTGACATTTAGATGGCCTATTCGCATGTTGGTTAAGAGTTTTAGAATTCCATACATTCTAGAAAAAGGCCCGAGGGAAGACCGGACAAGCGCCACGTCGAAGCATCACAAGAGGAGGCCGGGCAGACCCCCTCCGCGATGGCCAACGTGTCACGGAGGGCTCACCTCTGTGACGGCCAATGTTCCACGGAGGTGAGGTCTAGGCCTCAACTATATAAAGCCCCCCCTTCATTTTTAACTCATTCAATTTTATAATTTCCAGCAGAAACGAAGGAAAACAGAGGAGGACAAAGGGTTTTGATAAATATTCGTCTGATTACGCCGTCCAAACTAAAATTAACTTCGAATACCAAAGTATAAAACTGTAGAGAACATTCCTGCGGAGTTAGTTTCGCAGGAATCGTCCGGCGAAGCGGCGACCCGCCGAGTCAAGTTAAGTGGAATTACTCCCAACTAGTATTAATACACTCCTAGTATTAAAGTGAGTATTTCTCTCTTCTGGACTTCCGAGAAATAGCGGATTTTCGGTCGTTCTTCGATAAGTCGAAGAATAGGCAGTGAGTGTATATTGTAAATATGGTTTCTTTTTAATAATAATAGAATTGATTCTTTTCCTTCGTGGATATGATTACAGTTGGGAGAAATAGCTGAAAATTAGCCGAGTTACGCCAGATACTCAGAAAGTTAACAGACAAGGTATGTAAAGTCAGTTTCTTTCGGCAAGTTAGTAAGTTCTGGTATTGTAAAGTAGTACAACTTCCGGTAGAATGTTTCAGACGTTGCATGTTATGTTTAGTATGAATTTTAGTAAGCATGTTAGGAACATTATATCACATCTAGTATGAAAATTGGTAACATAGTATAAATTCCAATAGAATATTTCGGGGACAGTGTAGTATAACAATATGAAATTTAGAAAGCATGTTAGCAATAGTAAATCATATTTTCCATGATACTTAGTTAAACCGCATGATTTTCAACAGATTATTCCATAAACATTATATCTTGTTTAAGTATCCGACTCAGCACAGTACGACATAAAGCATATGTATATTATTACCAGTTCCAGCATGTATTGTGAATAATATATATCACCATTATTAGTTCCGACACGTACCGTGTGCAATTATTATTATTAGCTGAGACTTGATTGTATTGTTTTGGGTTGGATTACCTAGCATCCATGACCGCCCCAGGGTTAATAGCTGTATCGACTGGTTCGCCAGAGGGCGAGGATATATCGCTCTACGGAGTGGCATGTCGTCCCCCTAGGGAAGAAGATAGGAGGCTAGTTTCCCCATATTTTGCCTTGGTCAGCTTTTATACACCCCCATCGAGCGGCTACGCCCGGGGTGTTGATTCCAGGAGTCCTTCGGACTCAGGTACAGTTATAGTCAGGGGCTCAGTGGGCCCAAGTGCATACCCAAGGGACCAGCGGGGTGCTTAGAGTTTCCAGGGGAGATGGGATGACCGGGGTAGGGGTATAGATTGCGTGTTGGTTGTACCTTCAAGCTTGTGGGGGCCAGGTAAGGTTTATGTGTGCTATGTTATGCTATGTTAGGTTAGTTATGAGTAGATAGATACTAGAATTCCACGTTTCCAGGTATGNGGTAAGGTTTATGTGTGCTATGTTATGCTATGTTAGGTTAGTTATGAGTAGATAGATACTAGAATTCCACGTTTCCAGGTATGACTCTACTCCGTTCTTGGTATAGTTGAGGACAGTCTTAAATTCATACTTTCAGTTAGTTACAGACTATTTCTTTCCACTTCTGTTCTATCAGTTATATTGCTTGTTTTTAGTTATTTTCCAGTTGTTGTTTTGCATACTCAGTACCAGCAGTACTGACGCCCGTTTTGGGGCGCTGCATTACTTGCCTGCAGGTACATATAGACGAGGAGCCGATCCCTCATAGTTCCAGCTAGCGCTACAGATTCTCCAGCTCCTGTCATCCGGAGCTCGGGAGTTAAAAGGTCTACTTCTCTTTTTGTTTGTACAGTATGGGTAGGCCGGGGCCCTGTCCCAACCATCTTGCTATTCTTAGAGGATTGAAGATTGTATATTTTTCCTTGTGGTTCGTTGTACCGATCGTGTGGGGCCGGGTGTATGTTTTAGCTTGTATATAACAGCCGTGTGGGGCCTTATTCAGTTGGTAGTGGTGACCTTGTCGGTCACGTAGTAATTTGATACTTGTTTTCATCCCTTAAATACAACTAGTAAGCATGGTGGCCTTGTTGGCCCGCTTAGAATCCCTGGTAGTCAGTGGTTCTAGTTAGCTGTATATGTTTCTGACAGGTGACTATAGGCCTTGTCGGCCGGAGGCTATATATACAGCCGTTATATAGCCCGTCGTTTTCTTGAATCCAGGATTTAGAGCCAGCCTTGCACCAGGAGTGCTCGGGCTCAGTCAGTCCAGCAGTCCAGGTCCTAGTAGGGCACCAGGTGCCCGTCATGCCTCCCAAGGTGGGGCGTGACAGATTCTTTGTTGCTTCTCCTTCACCAAAAACATGATATGTTGTGTCATTCTGTGCATTCCTGCAACAAAAGTAATCAGTTTGAGCATTGATATGAAGTCTAGCAATAATATCATTAAAGGGGAGTCTCGTTTTAAACATTCTCCATGCAATGAAGGATATTTTAAAGGGTACTCTAGTCTGGTAAAGGTTGTTGAGGAAATTATTCTTTGGTCTATGATGCCTAACTATCTGCCAAGAAGACTAGTTAGTGAAAATTCTAGTTTCAATTGGATTCCATATAGGATAGTCCATTTCAGTATTATTACCTATTACAATATTAGAAATAGCATTCACAAGGTAATTTGGTACAACACTGCTTAACTTATTAATATTCCAAGAGTTATTCTCAATGAAGGCAACAACAACAACAACCTAGCGTAATCCTATAAAGTGGGGTCTGGGGAGGATCGAATATACGCAGACCTTACCTCTACCTCAGAGGTAGAGAAATTATTTTCGGTAGATCCTGGGCTTATAGAAAAATAGCCTCAAAAGAAAAAAATATCAACTAGTAACAGCATCAACCACACAGAATACCACCAGCCAAGATATAAGTCCCTCAATGAAGGCATTAATGTGAATTTTTGGAGACTTACCTGGGCCTTGACATAGCTTTGCTAAAGCCCTTATATCTATCCAGTTATCCCACCAGAAGCTTGAGTTCCCTTCTTGTACTTTCCATATAATGTGAGGTTCAACTTGTTCTTTGATCCTCATCAAGATTTTCCATGTGTGAGAGTCCATAGAGGTAGCTACTTTTCCCACAAAATGAGATCTCTTGCAGTATTTTTCGTTTAAAAACTCAGCCCATAGAGATGGTTGAGTTCTGAATTTCTACCACCTCTTCAGAATCAAGGCGCTGCAAATATCACTAATGATTCTAATGCCAATTCCACATTCATCTTTAGGAATACAAAGGTTATCCCACTTAATCCAGTGGCATCTCTTCTTACCTTCACTATTTCCCCAAAAACAATTAGCAAAATGATTCTCCATAAGCTGAATGGTACCCTTGGGAGGGTTAAGAGCAGACATAGTATATAGAGACATAGATTGTAGCACATGTTTGATAAGAATAAGATTACCCCCATGAGAGAGCATGTTGCTTTGCCAACCATCCAACCTTTTAACAATTTTAGCAAGCATGCCATCAAAATAACTAAGATTCTTTTTTCACTATAAATTGGACAACCAAAATAATTAAAGGGAAAGTTCTTGTCCATATAACCAGTCACTCTTCTCAATCTGTTAATTCTGTGGGGGGCTGTATTAGGAGCGATAATTAAAAAACTCTTAGCATCATTCACTTTCTGTCTAGAAGAACTTTCGTATCTCCTAATGAGATGTTTAATAAGCTTAATGGATCTATTGTTACCTTCACAGAAGACCACTAGGTCATCAGCATAAGTTAGGTGAGTAGTGATAGGGTCATTTTGATTCATGCTAAAAGAAGTAAAGGAATCATTAGAAATAAGACTATCAAGCATTCTAGTAAGGATTTCAGCTCCAATAATGAAAAGCGAGGCGGGAGAGGGTCTCCCTCTTTAAGCCCATGAGAAGAGCTGAAAAAACCTACTCTATTTTCATTAATGAGAATAAAGTACCAAACATTAGCAATTGTTCTCCATATCATATCCAATCAAAAATCAGAAAAACTAAATTGTTTCATCACCCCTATAAGAAACTTCCGAGACATATTATCATAAGTTTTGGCCATATCCAGTTTTAAGATAACATTACCACCTTTATTATATTATTTTATACAATGAGCTATCTCCTTAGTGAGTAAAATATTTTCATTAATAAGTCTACCTCTCACAAAGACACTTTGATTTTCTGAGATAAGTCTATTCAGTAGAGGTTAAAACTATTTTCCAGAATTTTGGAAATAATTTTACAAGTAAAATTACTTAAACTGATAGGTCTAAATTCAGAAAAGTTAGAGGGTGATTCAGTTAGCAATGAGAGTTAGGCAAGTGTGGGAATAAAACTTTGATAGGCTTTTGTCACGCCCCACCTTAGGAGGCATGACCGGCACCTAGTGTCACACTGGGTCTGAACTAGTCTAACTGAATTGGTGCACTACTGGTGCACATCGACACTCAATTCAAGAAACCAACGAGCTATATCTAGGCTGTAAATACAACCCCTAGTCGACAAGGCCACCACTAAAAGAAGACAGCTAACCAGAACAACACAATAACGGGGATCCTATGTGGGCCGACAAGTTCACCATGTTGTTTAGTTATAACTGAAACGTAAATCAGGCGCTAAACTACGCTATGGCCGACAATGCCGCTACCTAATAGCTAAGAAAGGTCCGACACGGCCATCACAAGAAATGAAGCACACATGGGCCCCACCCAGCCAACAGCAAACTAACCACAGGGAATATACAACAGACTTCAAGCCTCTAGGAGTGATATAGTGGTCAGGACAAGGCCCCAACCTACCCAAAACTGTACATCAAAAGGGAATCCTGTCTAACTTCAACTCCGGAGGGAAGGAGCTGAATGAACTGCTGACCTCAGCTGGGGACTAGGAACGTCTCGAACTGCGTCTATATACACCTGCAGGCAAGTAATGTAGCGCCCGGGTAGGCGTCAGTATAATATGTACCGAATATGTAAAGCATAAAGATAATAACTTGAAAAATAGAAAATATGTAGTAGTAAAAAGGGGTAGGGTGGGGATTTATCCTGCAACGCCTGTATCATCTGAATTATCTAAACAACAAGCTTATAAATGCAAACAAAAACCTAACGGGGTCCTCATAAGCCTGGAAGGTACAAACAGCACAGAAAAACCTACCTAGGCCCCCATAAACCCAAGCAAGTACAAACGAGATCCTCGATACTCATCTAACTACTAGGAATTGTGTAAATTGTAACTCAGTACAACCCTTACAACCTCAGTAACAGGAACATGATACGTCCCTCACAGCCTCTATAGAATGGAACATCATACGACCCTCACAGCCTCTGTAAATAGAACATAGTACGGCCCTCGCAGCCTTCAGCCTCTGTAAAATGGAACATGTTAGGATCTATGTAGTTTTGATGATTGACAAAGTCGATGAAACAGGTCAGCCAAGCTGTTCCAAGGGAGTATAAAATTTACTGTCTAAACAAGCTGACATGGCAGCAGTAAATGTTCCAATAAACATAAGCCGCATGTATCAAAAGATGGTTAAGCCATGTCACTCACTCTCAGTGAATTAAACATGTGAAAAATTGAAGTGTTGGAGTTCTACTACAATACTAAATAAGCAAAGAGTTTGACTTGAAGAAGGAGTCTCACTTGAAATAGAACTCTAAGTTAGGAAGAGTTAGATTTGATGGGAACTACAAAGTGAAGAACAACTCTATGAAGATTGTACATGTGCTAATTTGTTAGAGTTGGAATTTGATTAAAAACACAAAGGAATCCAAGAGATAGACTTGAAGAAGGACTCCTACTTGGAGTAGACTTATAATTTGGGCAAAGGTAGTTGCTGCAAAGATGTTGAAAAGTTGTGTATATATAAAAGTGTGACTTCTCAGAACAACTCGTGCACTCAAAAAGTGAGAAAAAAGAAAATCTGTAAAGAGTGAGATTTTGCATCATTTGGAGTGTGAAGAAATTCAATTGACGATCTTGGTCCTAGTAAAGTAATAGGCTAGAGTTAGCAATATTGTACTAGGAGTTAGTCATTGAGTTGTAATTGATGTAATCTTAATTCGGTGAGTTATAAACTAGATTAAGAGGAGTTTGTCTTCAAGTAGAGTATACTAGGAGACGTTGGGAACACATTCCTAGGGAGGAGTGTGAACAGCTAGGAATTAGAGTTTATAATTCCTTTATGTTACAAGTGTTGTAATATGTTGTTTGAAGAGGCTCTTTGAAGTTAGTGAAGTTGGAGAAAATCCTGTGGAGGTATAGGTCGTGGTTTTTCACCTTTTGAAATTTGGTGTTTTTCCACGCTAAATCACACGTCTCATTTTTTCTTGTTTTTATTCACATAAGTGGAACACGTGCGGAGACTTGTTTAATTCGTAGGCAAACAGTAAATACAAGTCCTTAGGTCGTGCAACCTAACAAGTGGTATCAGGGCGAGTTTACCTTAAAGGCTAACACCTAAGGTATATCATGTGTCACGCCCCGCCTTGGGGGGTATTCTGCGGCTTTTGGTGCCTGGCCAGGTTTCAGATGCTAGCGGTGAGCCTAAGCACATCGGTGCCTGGCTAGCTCTATCTCAGTTTCCTGGAATCAACGGGCCATATAGCTGCGAGCAAGCACGGCCTCCGGCCGGCGGGCCTATAGCCACTGTATAAAACTTCAGCTAACCGAGAATCCCCTGCTATCTCATAGGGAATCTATCTGAATAAACAAGGCCACCATGCTGTCTTCATCTGTGACTCAACATAAGAAATACGTATATCTACGTGACCGTCCAGGTCACCACTACTATTAGACTATGGCCCCCGGCCAACTTAATCAATAATGCTAAACAACTAAACACAACACCACGGCCTCACCTGACCACGGCACAACTAACCACAGGGAGATGTTTATATATAAAATCTGTAGCCTCTATGATATTGATAAAATGGTCGGGACGGGGCCCGGAGCCTACCCATGCTTGTACAACAAAGAAAATGAACTGCTGCCTCACGAATATCAAGCTCGGATGGCGGGGCTGATGATTCTATGAGCTGGCTGGAATCACGAGGGATCGCCTCCTCATCTATGAGTACCTACAAGCAAGTAATGCAGTACCCCAACGGGGCGTCGGTACCACTTTGATGCAGAGTATGCAAAGCAGCTGAACACATCTAAATAATTACAACCATAACTAGAAACTCTGAATAGCGGAAATAAGCGAATATGTGAGAAGCGTGTGCATTTGAGATCAAACTTTGTACTGTGGTAGGGCAGGAGCGTACCTGCAGACGCGACACTGTGTCTAATAACTCTTAAAACACATAAATACATATATACATATAGCAAGCAAGAACCAAAACCAACCCCTGCAGCCGGATGGTGCCAATCAATCAAGCAATCTATATATCCCTGCCCAGGTCAAAACCAACCAAAAATAAGTCACTCCACTCATCTACTAACTACGAGCACCTCTGCCGGCCCCTGGGTCTCCGGCTCCGGGCTATAACCTCCGATATAAATAATTGTATGCGAGTCAGGAGGATCCTATCTCTTTATATACATAGCTATCAGCTATTATCTGAAATCTTTTCCCTGGGTGCATGTGCACAACAGGGTAAACTGTACTGTAATGCTGATCAGCATGATATGGGGAAAGCTTCATCCCATCTTCGTCCTACTGGGGACGGCATGCCACTCCTTGGGTGACGTATACCCACCGCTTAGTGGGCGGCCACGAGTTACCAACCCGGGGCGGCGAGGACGCTCAAAGGTGCCCTCACGACACAATCAAGTCTCAACAATCAATAAACACATATATATATAGCAAGCATGTTTAAACTGAAAAATACTATCACATATTCTGATTTCTTATTCTGAACTCTTTACGTATTATACTAATTCTCCTCACGCCTCCGAATGCGGAATCTTTATCATTGCATGGCTAATACGTAGCCAAGATACTATCAGCGTATGGCTATACTATATCCAAGATATCATCTGACTGTATGGCTATACTGTAGCCAAGATACTATCTGTCTGTCTGATTACTTTACTAACTTTTATTCTGAATATATGTCATATTATTCTAAAAACATGCTTTAACTAGCTTATCTTGGGCTATGCGAGTGCAAATGATAACTCGCCATTTGGCGGCTGTTTTACTAACTTTGGTGAGAATGATATAACAACGTAAAACAGATTTACTGAATGCATTAAACTCAATATTCAACTCCAGGAATTCTATTACGGAGTTCACTGAATTATGCTAGGCTAGAGTTAGTAACTTGCCGAAGGAAATGGCTTTACATACCTTAACCTGGTGGTATCAAACTAACGGATGAAGCTCGATCGATGCCTCAGCTATTTCTCCCAAGCTGTATTCACATATCAATTAGGACTAAATATACTAAAATTCTGGAAGAAAAACCTCACTTTCGATATATTTATAGCCCAAACTTTGGCTTATCGAAAGGCGATCAGCTTGCTATTTCTCGAAAGTTCAGGAAACAGGGAGAAATATTCACTTTAAAGCTAGGAGCACATTGACACTAATTTGGAGCAATTTCACTTACCTTAGCCCGGTAGCACGACTATTTGTCTACGAATTTGTAACTAAATAAATCCGTAGGAATGCCTCCTGCTAAATACCTCGGTATCTGAGGTTAATTTGTTTTATTTGCGTTTGACGGCGTAATCGATTGAAAATTATAAATATTTTAAATTGCCCTCTGTTTCTCGCGAGCTCTGGAAATTATCAAGTGATTAATGAATTAAACCGAGGGTGAGCTTTATATACTTGTGCTGAGCAGGGCCAATGTGTGTCCACGGGCAACGCGGTGGCTCCCCCTCCGTGACACGTTGCCATCGCGGAGGGGCACTGCCCGGCTCCTTCCGCGATGGTTGATAAGGTTTCTCGTTCGGTCTTTTCCGGGCCTTTTTCTAGAATGTATGGCATTCTAAATATCTTAACCAACATGCAAATAGGCCATCTAAGTGTTAAAGTTTTACGGGGGTGTAACATTCTCCTCCCCCTTAAGAACATTCGTCCTCGAATGTAAACTTCTATCTAGAGGACTTCCCAATTTACTCAACTTGTTTCTAGAAAAATTTCGGCAGAGTTTCCCCAGTAATATGGACTAACCCAAAAACCTGAAATGCAGAAAAGTCCAATACGGGTACTCCACAACAATACTATAGTATTCACATGATTAAGATCGATCATTTCATACCATATATACTATAAGACACTGCATAAGATAACAATACCAGCATACCTGTTGCCTGACTAGGCTTGGAACAAGTGAGGATATCTGGTTTTCATATCTTCCTCAACCTCCCAAGTCATCTCCTCTCGGTTCTGTTACGCCATAGTACTTTGGCCAGGGCACGCAATATCTTTAGTTCTCAATCTACGAATCTGTTTGTCTAAGATAGCTACTGGAACCTTTTCATAGGCCAGCTCTTCCGTAACCTGGATATCCTGGACTGGGACTACTCTAGATGGGTCTCCTATGGATTCCTCAGCATAGATACGTGAAAGACCGGATGAAGGAATTCCTAGTGGAGGCAAGTTCAGCTCATGTACCCTCTCGGCCTATCCTTGACGAATGCATTTAAGGCCCAACAAATTTCCGGACGTGAGCTTACCTTTCTTGCCGAATCTCATCACCTTTCATCGGAGATACTTTCAGAAATACCCAGTCATTCACATCAAATTCCGGGTCTCTGCGCCGCACATCGGCATACGATTTACGGCGGCTACGTGCGGTCGGTAGGTGTTCTCACATTAAAGCTTTACCTTCTCCTCTGACTGTTGAATAATGTCTGGCCCAATCAATGCTGATTCTCCCACTTCAAACCAGCCAACCGGCGATCTGCATTTTCGCTCGTATAATGCCTCGAAAGGCGCCATCCCCGGATAGATTGAGTGATAGCTATTATTATAAGCAAACTCAATCAGCGGCAAATGCTCATCAGCTACCTCCAAGTCTAGCACACACGCTCGTAGCATGTCCTCGAGCGTCAGAATAGTGCGTTCAGCCTGTCCATCTGTCTGAGGGTGGAATGTTGTACTCAAGTTAATGCGTTCCAGACCTCTGCAGAACATTGCCAAATCTAGGCTGCCAAATTGTGCTCCTCTGTCGAGATAATAATTGATCTGGCACTCCGTGTAGTCTAACTATTTCTCTGATATACAATTCGGCATAATCTTCGGCCGAGAAAGTAGCTTTCACTGGCAGGAAATGAGCTGATTTTGTCAACCTGTCAACTATCACCCATATAGAATCGTGTTTATGTATGCAGTACGGGGTAATCCTGCTACAAATTCCATATTTACTTCCCATTTCGAGAGAGGCACAGCTATGTCCTGAGTTAACCCGCCTGGTTTCTGGTGTTCCGTTTTTACCTATTGGCAGTTAGGACACTGGGCTACAAATTCGGCAATTTCTCTTTTTATACTTGGCCACCAGTAGTTCTCCTTAATATCATGGTATATTTTGTTAGCCTCTAGGAATTGAAGAGAATAGCGGGCGTAATGTACCTCATTCATAATCTGGCGGCGGAGCCACAGAGCTATCTGGAACACAGAGGCGGCCTTTACATCGCAGCACTTCATCCTCAGTTATCTAAAAATCTGGTGCTTTCCCTTGCTGAATTCTGTCCTTAAGGCTGGATCAGGTCGGGATCTTCCTGTGCCGTTCTTTTACCTCCACAACTAATGACGACACGACCACTTTGTTCTGAATTACCGCTCTGTTGTCCTCGTTTATGCTACACGAATAGCTAGGCTGGCTAATTGATGTATCTCCCTGGCCAACTCTCGCTGCTCAGGCTGCAAATACGCCAAACTTCCATGGATTTACAGTGAGGCATACGCTGCTACGTTGGCTTTCCCCGGATACGAATATCCACGTCATAATCTTTTAATAACTCCAACTAGCGGCGTTGTGTAGTTCAACTTTCCTGCGGGTGAAGATATACTGCATGCTCTTATGATCTGTGAAAATATCCACATGGACTCCATACAAGTAATGTCTCTATCTTTAAGGCGTGAATCATGCCCAGTAACTCGGGTCGTGGGTAGGGTAATTCTTTTCGTGTTTCCTCGGTACATGCCGGAAGCATACGCAATCCTGCCTGTGTTGCATCCAACACACAACCCAACCCAATGCACGATGCGTCGCAATACACTGAATAACCTTATGTACCTTCCGGCAATGCCCCAACAACGGGGCGGAGGTTAATCGGTCTTTAATTCTGGAAGCTCTTGCTCACATGCTTAAATCCCTTTGAAATTTTACTGCTTTCGTCGAAGCTTGGTCGGAGGTGCAGCTATGGTAGAGAATCCCTCAACAAACCTCCTTTAATATCCCGCTAACCCCAGTAAGTTTGCGGACTTCGATCGGAGTGGTAGGTCTAGGCCATGTTTTAACTCTTGCTATTTTCTGCGTATCAACCTATACCAGCATCCCGGAGCACAGCTATGCCCCGAAGGCTCTTGAGGTTCGTAGGAATTCACATTTGGAGAACTTAGCATATAACTAACGGTCCTGAGAATGCAGGTACTATCCGTATGAGCCTGGTGGTCTGCCTCAGAGCAAGAATACACCAGAATATCATCAATAAACACTATCACGAACAGGTCCAGGAATGGTCTGAAGGTGCTATTCATCAGGTCCATGAATATTGTTGGGGATTCGTCAACCCAGACATAACTAGGAATTCAAAAGTGACCGTATCTGGTCTTGAAGACAGTCTTTGGAATGTCTCTTTCACACGGACTCAAACCTGATGATATCCCGGACCGCAAGTCGATCTTGGAGAAATATCCTTCCCTGTAACTGATCGAAAAATCATCTATTAGAGGAAGAGGATACTTATTCTTTATTGTAACTTTATTCAGTTGCCGGTAATCTATACACGTACGAAGCTAGCCATCTTTCTTTCTCACAAATAGAACTGGCGCACCCCATGGTGAAGTACTCGGCCTGATGAAACCCTTATCTAGCAAATACCAGCTGCTCCTTTAACTCTACGCAGTTACCAGGAGCAATGCGATACGGAGGAATTGATATGGGGGGTTGAGTGCCTGGCAGCAAATCATTTGCCAAATCTATTTCCCTTTCAGGCGGAATACTAGGTAGCTCATCTGGGAAATACATCAGGGAATTCATTCACCACCGGAAACAGACTGGAGTGTGGAGACTCTGCGAACATCACAGACCTAACTAGGTGGTAAATACATCCCTTAGCTATCAATTTCCTCGCTTGAAGGTAGGAAATAAACCTACCTTTTGGCGTAGCTGTGCTGCCCTTTCCACTCCCGCCTTTGTCTCCCTGGAAAGTGGAATCGGACCGTCTTGGTCAACATTCTACGTTGGCATAGCACGGCACTAACCAATCCATACCATAATGGCATCGAAATCAATAATTTCTAGCTCTACGGATCTACTATAATTACGCGTCCAGCAGCCTCTTTTGTACACCCTCGATAAATTCTGCTAGCTAAATTCTGCTAGCTATAATAGAGTCACCGACGGGTGTGGATACTGAAAAGGGCTGCTGTAATAACTCTGGTGCGACATTAAACTTTCGAGCCACAAATGGTTAATATAGGATAAAGTGGATCCTGGATCAATCAGTACATAAGCAGGGCACGAACAGATAGTCATCATACATGTTACCACATCTGGAGACGCCTCTGAGTCCTGTCTCCCTGGTAATGCATAGGTACGGCTTGAGCCCGTACCTGAACTGGAGGCTCCTGATCTACCTCGG
>JACEIK010003984.1:41053-52726 GCA_018107945.1 Datura stramonium
ATAATATTTGATATCTACGTACCTGTAATACCCCGAAAGCCCTAAGATCAGACCGGGGAGTGAAACAAAGAAAACTGAAAATTTTACACTAGGTCACAGAACGAGTCGTTCTATGACCCGTGGGGAAGACCACGAGTCGTGAGATGATTAGTGGTGAGGTACTGGATTTGAGTTGAAAAATTATTGATGAGGTCACCACGGGCATGACCATGAGTCGTGGTCAGACCCCACGACCCCTTGAGTCAGTCGTGGCCAAGAAAAATTTGAAGGAGGAGTTTAAGGTGGCAGTGTGATAGACCCACGAGTCGTGGTCAAACACCACGATTCGTTGAGTGAATCATGGTTAGCAGGTAACTAATAATCTGAGGTTTAAGGCAGTGGAGACAATTAGTGGTGACCACGAGCCGTGGTCACCAGTAACGATTTGTATGATGGCTCGTTATGAGTTCCAGGTGAAACTTCGACAGTGTACCCAACGATCGATGTAACGACCCGTGGTTGGTGGCAACGACCCATTAGGTCCCCACGAGTAGTTATTTTCTGCAAAGTTATTAAGGGTGTTCTCGTCATTCCTATGCTCTAGGGTCCTATACTACGTCGTTTTAAACTATTTTCAGGATTTATTAAGATAGATTAAGTCATTCTAGCTTATTCAAAACCCATGCATGCAAGTAAGGGAGTTAGAGAGGAGATCAAGCCTAAGTCTTTCCAATTCTTCTCAAATTCCTCTTGGGCAATCAATGAAGTGTAAGAATCAACTTTAATCAGGTATGTAAGGTTATGAATGGGTGAATCCATTCACACCCATGTCCAATCTCTCTCTAAATCATGAAATTCCTATGTTAATTCTATGAGGTTTTAACTCAATGCATGACTTTCCTAATTCTCTACATGGATATGATCTAAATGAGTTTTTATTATTGCATTATGAATTTTAGGCAAGTCTTATATTGTTTTCATTAAAATCATGTTTCAAACTTTATAAATTTAAAATGCCCATTTCTGAGAAGTTTATGAAAGTTGATATTTATGATGAATGTCCGTGTATGATGAAGTATTAATGACGAAAGGCATGTTTTCAAGTTACCCATGCTTATAATCATGTTTTCAAGTGAATTGAGTATTTTCAAGCATGTTCAAGAATGATTTATGATTTATGATATGGATTTTCATGATTGATCGATTTAGGAAGTTGGCCGATTAATGGGCCCTTGATTCATGGCTAAACATGTATATAAATAGGGATCAATGATGTTAATGTCTATTTGGCCATGAATCTCATGAATGATGTTTATGATTTACGTACGAGCCTAATGTGTATGTTTTTGGGAGCAGTGTCTAGCACCGAGTAGCCCGGCGTTCAAAGAATTACGCCAGTGTCTCATAAGTACGTGCCACCGTAGGTTCATGATGATACATTACAATGTTAATGGATCCCCTCTTTAGTGATATCGCATAATGCACGTCCCTTGACTGGCAAGTCTGGGACGAATCTGCCCATTTGAGTGAGATAGTTAGGGCATCATGTAAGGCTCTACCATGATGGTATCAGTTATGATGAGTCCTCTCATTGTTCCATATATTTTTATGCATTGTTATGTTTATGTTACTTTGGCTCAAGTTATGATTTATAAAGTTTCTCCTATGACTATGATAATGAATGGATTACGAATGTTTTGAAAACCTTAAGCCTTATGATACATTATGGTATTTATGTTATGAGCATGTAGTCCTACTCTTATGATCTCTTATGAACTTTTATGTATTTTAAATATTTGTTTTACTTATCTTGCATACTCGGTACATTCCACGTACTGACCGCATACTTTATGTAGTATTGTTTCATGATACAGGCTTCGATCTTTAGAGCCAGCACCATCATTAGCTCGTTCCCAGATTTAGCATCCAGCTCATTGGTGAGTCCTCATTCTCCGAGGACCAGTAGATATCAGTTATCTCTTTACGTTCAGTTTTCAAACTTGTCGGGTTAGTTGGGGTGTTGTTCCATCAACCCATCTTATATGTTAGAGGCTTTCATACTAGGTGTAGTAATCAGCTGTCATGTATGAAGTGCGTTTTGCTTTCCATGTTATGTTATGATTATGCTTTCGCTATGTTATTATGCTAAGTATCCCGCATTACTTGATTGAGTTAGATGTATGTTCATTCCATGGGTCGACCTGGAGTCTCTTGGGGCTCCTTGTCCCATATTGTGATTGAGGTCTACTTTCGGATCGTGACAAACTTGGTATCAGAGCAATAGGTTTGAAGTTTCCTATGGTGTCTGAAAGCGACGTTAAGTAAATTCTTTTTCATGGATGTGAAGTGCGCCATACTTATGGCGAAGAGGCTACGAAATGTTTAGGAAATGTTTCCTTCTTTCATGATCTATGCCGTGCGATGAAATGTCTCCCTATCTTCCTAATTCGTGTTATTCGCGATTGCAGAATCATGGCTCCCTGCAGAGTTATCGGTAGAAGGAACGGGAATGGAAATGACCACGAGGATGGCAATGGACATGGGCACCAACAAGCCCCACCAGTCCAGCAGCATCATGCACCGGAGCCGGTTGCTCATATTAAATTGCAGGTAACTATTCAGATGTTAGCGCAGACCTTGACTACTCAGGTCAATCAGCAGGTAATGGTGCATATTCCGCAAAATAAAAATGCGGTGGCAGGTCGAGTCAGATATTTCTTGAGAATAAACCCACTAGAGTTCCTTGGTTCAAAAGTAGATGAGGACCCTCATGAGTTCATTGATGAGATTGTGAAGATCACCCAAGTCATGGGGGTGAATGGAGTTGAGTGTGCTGAGTTGGCCTCATATCAGTTGAAAGGGGTGGCACACATCTGGTTTCGTCAATGGAAAGATAGTAGGGCCACCGGAGCAGGCCCTGTCCCTTGGGAGGAGTTCCATGTTGTGTTCCTAGATCAGTTCTTCCCTGGTGAGATCAGGGAGTTGAAGGCAGTCGAGTTCGTGAATCTTAAGTAGGGGAGGATGACGGTACAGGAGTATGCTCTTGAGTTCACTCGCTTATCAAAATATGCCCCAGGGTTAGTGGTTGATCAGAGGGCGCGAGTGAGCAGGTTTGTTCATGGGGTGGCAAACTATTTGGACAAAGATTGCAGGACCGCTATGCTCCACCGGGATATGGATTTTCCTTGAATAGTTTTATACGCCCAATAGATAAAGGCGACGCATATGAGGGAGAGAGAGGCCAAAAGGGCCCGGATAGACAATTATGGGTTCACTCAGTAGAGGTCCGGCGGTGGTCACCACCCTCAGATTCAGCAAAGGTTACTAGCTCCGGCACCATCATCAGCTAGTGTTCCATCCATACCCATGGGTGATCAGAGAAGTATGGCCTTAGGTTCGAGGGACCAGAGGGGCATGCAGGTACACCGCACCTTTTCAGCCTGTGGGAAGTGTGGCAAAAGTCATGTCGGGGAGTGCTTGATCGGCTCAAATATCTGGTAAGGGTGTAGTAGATCCAACCAAATGTGCCGAGCATGTCCATTTGCTAGATAGGATGATGATAGAGGTCGTGCACAAACTACCAGGTCCGCATCATCTCTAGCACGCTCAGCTCCGCAGGGGGCATCCACTAGTGGGGGTGGTGAGCAGCACCAAAACAGATTCTATGCCCTCGCCTTGCGTCAGGAGCAGGAGACTTCACTGGATGTGATTACTGGTATGTTACGTCACCTTGATGCTTATTCTTTGTTAGATTCGGGGTCTACCTTGTCTTTTGTGACACCTTATATTGCTAGTAACTTTGGAGTCAATCCCAAAATTTTGTTAGAACCATTCTCAGTCTCTACTCCCCTTGGTGATTTGGTTGTACCTAAGGGAGTATATAGAAGTTGTTCGGTTACAGTATTGCATAAAGTCACCTCCGCAGACCTAGTAGAGTTAGCCATGACTGACTTTGATATTATTTTCGACATGGATTGGTAGTATGCATGTTATGCTTTTGTTAATTGTAGAACCCATGTGGTGGAGTTCCATTTTTCGGGTGAGTCAGTCTTAGAGTGGAAGGGTAGTTCAGCCATGCCTGTAGGTTATTTTATTTCCTATTCTAAGGCTAGGAAGATGATTTCTAAGGGCTATGTATATCATTTAGTTAGGGTTAAGGATGTTGAGTCCGAGACTCCGACTATCTGGTCAGTCCCAATGGTATGTGAGTATCCAGAAGTGTTCCCTGATGATTTACCAGGTATTCCTCCCGAGAGGAAAATCGATTTTGGTATTGACCTCCTTCCCGACATGTAGCCTATATCTATTCCTCCCTACAAAATGGCTCCAGCTAAGCTAAAAGAATTGAAGGAGCAGTTGAAGGATCTTTTGGATAAGGGATTCATCAGATCAAGCAAGTCCTCGTGGGTGCACCAGTTCTCTTTGTCCGAAAGAAAGACGGTTCTCTTCGTATGTGTATTGATTATCGGCAATTGAACAAGGTCATCGTCAAGAACAGGCATCCTCTACCCAGGATTAATGATTTGTTTGACCAACTTCAGGGCGCCAAGTGCTTTTCGAAGATAGATTTTAGATCCGGGTACCATCAGCTCAGAGTTCGGGAGGGCGACATTCCGAAGACAGCCTTTAGGACGCAGTATGGTCAGTATGAGTTTGTATTTATGTCTTTTGGACTAACGAATGCTCCTGCAGCTTTTATGGACCTGATGAACAGGGTGTTCAAGCCATACCTGGATATGTTCGTGATCGTGTTTATTAATGACATCCTGATATACTCTCGGAGCGAGGAGGAGCATGCTGCTCATTTGATGGTGGTGCTACGGACTCTCAAGGATCGCCAATTATATGCTAAATTCAGCAAGTGCGAGTTTTGGTTGAACTCAGTGGCATTTTTGGGCCATGTGGTATCAAGTGAGGGCATACAAGTGGACTTTTAGAAAATAGAAGCGGTGAAGAATTGGCCTAGACTAGTGAATCCTTCAGATATCCGGAGCTTTTTGGCTTAACTGGCTATTATCGAAGGTTTGTTGAGGGTTTTTCATCCATTGCAGTGCCATTAACCAAATTGACCCAAAAGAAAGTGAAATTTCAATGGTTGGAGGCTTGCGAGAGAAGCTTTCAGGAGTTAAAGACTCGACTTACTTCAACACCAGTGTTAACTCTACCGAGGGTATCAATAGATTCATGGTATATTGTGATGCTTCAAGGATTGGACTTGCGTGTATATTGATGCAGCACGGGAAAGTTATAGCATATACCTCCAGACAGTTGAAAGTTCATAAGAAGAATTACCCGACCCATGATCTTGAATTAGCCGCGGTGGTATTCGCCTTGAAGATATGGAGACATTATTTGTACAGGGTCCATGTGGATGTGTTTACGGACCATAAAGTTTACAATATGTATTTACCTAGAAGGATCTCAATCTTCGGCAAAGGAGGTGGTTGGAGCTACTTAAGGATTACGATATGAGTGTCTTTTACCATCCGGGCAAGGCTAATGTAGTGGAAGACGCACTTAGTAGACTCTCTATGGAGAATGTTTCCCATGTGATTGAGGGAAGAAAGAAGCTGGTGAAGGATGTGCATTGACTTCTGAGGTTGGAAATTCGGTTGGTTGACTCTACCAATGGCGGTGTTATTGTTCGGAATGGATCAGAGTCATACTTGGTGACTGATGTAAAGGCTAGGAAATACGACGACCCCATTTTGGTAAAGTTAAAGGAAGCCATCCAAAATCAGAAGGTAGAGGTCTTCTCCAAAGGGGGAGATGGTGTGTGTCGATACTAGGGTCGCTTATGTGTTTCGAATGTTGGTGATTTGAGGAACCGGATGTTGCACGAGGCTCATGGATCCAGGTACTCAATCCATCCAAGTTCCACCAAGATGTATCGTGACTTACGGGAAGTCTATTGGCGGAATGGCATGAAGGACATCACGGAGTTTGTAGCTAAGTGTCCAAATTGTCAGCAAGTGAAGATCGAGCATCAGAGACCAGTAGGTGTGCTACAAGATATTAGCATTCCTACTTGAAAGTGGGAAGAAATCAATATGGACTTCATAACAGGTTTGCCTCACACTCGACGGTAATATGACTCCATTTGGGTTGTTGTAGAAAGGTTGACCAAAGTCGCTCATTTTCTACCGGTCAAAACCATAGATTCGGCTGAAGATTATGCCAAACTATACATCCGAGAGCTAGTTCAGTTGCATGGAGTACCCTTGTCCATCATATCAGACAGAGGTACCCAATTTACCTCTCAGTTTTGGAGGTCGTTTCAAAAAGGACTTGGTACTCAGGTTAAGCTCAGCATCGCATTTCACCCGCAAATGGATGGTCAAGCGGAGTGGACAATTCAGACTCTTGAGGACATATTGAGAGCCTGTGTGATTGACTTCAAGGGTAGTTGGGATGATTATTTGGCTCTTATCGAGTTTGCATACAATAACAGTTACCATTCCAGCATTCAGATGGCTCCGTTTGAGGTGCTCTATAAGCGGAGATGTAGGTCGCCTATTGGTTGGTTTGAAGTTGGTGAAGCCACGATAATAGGACCAGATTCTGTCCATGAGGCTACGGAGAAGGTTCAGCTCATACGGGATAGGTTGAGAACAACTCAAAGTCGCCAAACGTCTTATGCTGATGTGAGAAGGAGAGAACTCAAGTTCGAAGTGGACGATTGGGTGTTTCTAAAGGCGTCTCCCATGAAGGGAGTGATGCAGTTTGGAAAGAAAGAAAAACTCAGCCCTCGTTATATTGGCCCCTACCAGATTGTGAAACGAGTTGCAAGGTGGCATATGAATTGGAGTTTCCCTCAGAATTAGCTTCCGTGCATCCCGTTTTCCATGTATTGCTCTTAAAGAAGTGTTTGGTAGATCCAGCTCTAGTTGTTCCGGTGGACAGTGTTGATGTGAAAGACCGCCTTAGTTATGAAGAGGTTCCGGTAGAAATAGTGGATCATCAGGTTCAAAGTCTTAGGAACAAGTAAGTAGCTTCAGTCAAAGTTTTATTAAGGAATCAGCATGTTGAAGGAGCTACGTGGGAAGCCAAAGCAGATATGATGGCTAGATATCCACATCTATTCTCTACAGGCTTAGTTCCATCTTGAGGTATCAGTTTTTGCCCTAAAACTCTATTTAGTTTTTATGCTCAGTTCATGTGCCCCAGTTTCTTTCATGTATGTGGACGTGTATATGATTCATGAATTCAGTTCAGCTATTTTCATATTAAGGGTGTTCTCATCATTAAGGGTGTTCTCATCATTCATATGCTCTAGGGTCCTATACTACGTTGTTTTAAGCTGTTTTCAGGGTATATTAAGATAGGTTAAGTCATTCTAGCCTATTTAAAACCCATGCATGCAAGTTAGGGAGTTAGAGAGGAGATCAAACTTAAGCCCTTCCAATTCTTCTCAAATTCCTCTTGGGCAATCAAGGAAGTGTAAGAATCAGCTTTAATCAGTTATGTAAGATTATGAATGGGTGAATCCGTTCACGCCCATGCCCAATCTCTTTCTAAATCATGAAATTCCTATGTTAATTCTATGGGGCTTTAACCCAATGCATGAATTTTCTAATTATCTACATGGGTATGATCTAAATGAGTTTTTATTATTCAATTATGAATTTGGGCAAGTTTTACGTTGTTTTCATTAAAATCATGTTTCAAGCTTAATAAATTTAAAATGCCCATTTCTGAGAAGTTTATGAAAGTTGATATTTATGATGAATGTTCATGTATGATGAAGTATTAATGACGAAAGGCATGTTTTCAAGTTATCCATATTTATAATCATGTTTTCAAGTGAATTGAGTATTTTCAAACATGTTAAAGTAGTGGGCAATGCCCACATATTCAAGAATGATTTATGATTTATGATATGTATTTTCATGATTGATCAATTTATGACATTGGCCGACTAATGGGCCCTTGATTCATGGCTAAACATGAATGTAACTGGGGATCAACGATGTTAATGTCTATTTGGCCATGAATCTCATGAATGATGTTTATGATTTACGTACGAGCCTAATGTACATATTTTTGAAAGCAGTGTATAGCACCGAGTAGCCCGACGTTCAAAGGACTACGCCGGTGTCTCATAAGTACGTGTCACTGTAGGTTCATGATGATACATTACAATGTTAATGGATCCTCTCTTTCTTGATATCACATAATGCACGTCCCTTAACTGGCAAGCCTGGGACGACTCTACCCACTTGAGTGAAATAGTTGGGGCATCATGTAAGGCTCTACTATGATGGTATCGGTTATGACGAGTCCTCCCATTGTTCCGCATCTTTTTATGCATTGTTATGTTTATATTACTTTGGCTCAAGTTATGATTTATAAAGTTTCTCTTATGACTATGATAATGAATGGATTACGAATGTTTTGAATACCTTGAGCCTTATGTTACATTATGGTATTTATGTTATGAGCATGTTGTCCTACTCTTATAATTTCTTAAGAACTTTTATGTATTTTAAATGTCCATTTTACTTACCTTGCATACTCGGTACATTTCACGTACTGATCGCATACTCTATGTTGTATCGTTTCATGATATAGGCTCCGATCTTCAAACCCAACACCGTCATTAGCTCGTTCCCGGAGTTAGCATCCAACTCATTAGTGTGTCCTCATTCTACGTGAACCAGTTGATATCAGTTATCTCTTTATGTTCAGTTTTCAGACTTGTCGGGTTAGTTGGGGTGTTGTCCCATCAATTCATATTATATGTTAGAGGCTTTCAGACTATGTGTAGTAACCAATTGTCATGTATGAAGTGCGTTTCCCTTTCCATGTTATGTTATGATTATGATTCTGTTATGTTATTATGCTAAGTATCCCGCTTTACTTGATTGAGTTAGATGTATGTTCATGCCATGGATCGATTTGGAGTCTCTCGGGGCTCCTACTTGTCCCATGTTGCGATTCGGGTCTACGTTCGGGTCGTGACAGTACCTACCATGCCTAACCTACTAATAAGTAAGCTAGGGCAAAATATTTAGATTTTATAGACGACCGTATCAAAAGCAATCGGTGGAAAATTTGTTTATGATTGGTCTAAATTTGTAGGTGACAAATGAGCAGATTGTGCTGAATTTGGACAGGTCAAAATGGGCTGAGTTAATAAATGAGCGGGTTATTAACTCGCCCAGAAATTACTTGGGTTGAAATGGATTGGGTTGAAATGGGCTAAAATACGGGTCATAACCCAACCCGCCCAACTCTGATTAAGTTTTAATTGCTTTATTTATTCTTTTATAATCTTTTGATAACTTGTAAAATTAATATTTTCTTTATTATGACTAAATATAACATATTAAATAAAATAAAATAAATTTTTAAAAATATTTTGGCAAGATTTTTCTCATGAATCAATTTGGGCTAGATATTAGTCAAAACTTTGATAAATTGAAATGAATTGGGCTGAAAAGGGCTGAGCTAATAAATGAGTGAGTCAATTATCAGCCCAAACTTGAGCAAGTTGGAAAAGTCATAATCTCATGAACTGATTTTGCCACCAATAGTTCTAATAATTCTAGTATATATATCTAAACAATCTGCAAATAAATTTTTGCAATCCGCAAAACATGCATCAGAGTTTGATAGAGTTGTGAATTGTGAATGGCCACAAAGATTATATTGCTGGTCAAGTCTTCAATTGGAGCAGACAAAGTAAGGACTGGTCTCCATCACAATATACTGTTCAAATTTAATGTATGTATTCTTTGTAAAATTAAATTGTGTGTTGATATGCATGCTCCGTCGGTGTGTGACAGTTGGAAAATAATGACCTTTCTCATTTAACACATATATTCTTTGTGCCTTATACAAATACAACTTTATTGTTTTTGGTAATTTCATATTGCTGGCCAAGTCTTCAATACAATGTTTGTTGTCTGCTTTTCCACATCTCTATATCATAACTCTTAAATCATTTTAGATATCAGAAAGATATGATTTTATATCATTTTTCTTTTCTTAGTATAGAGCGACTGATACATGTAACAATTGGAATGGGTTTTATTTTATTGAACACGTGATGGCTACTCTTTACCTAATTTCTGTCCCCACATCATCTTAAATCAAAGTCTCTTCTTCAATACAGAAATTTTTTGGCACCATTACACATGGACTCACATACTTTCGGGAAAGTACCTTCACTTTTAAGCAATGACACCATATTTTAATTATATGAATATTTTCACATAACCAACCTGAGTATTTGCAAGGTTGAAGCGACAATTTTATGAATACAAACTTGAGTTCAAATAGATGCAACACGATATTAAGTGAATTCTTCTTAATTTTCAAAATATTAATGGATAAAGTTTCTGATATCTGAATTTGTAAAATGTTTGTAAAGCATTCTTTAAACTAGTGTAAATGTGCACAAACAAATTAATTTATATAGCACAATCATAAAAGATTATCGAATAATACATGAAATTTTTATTGTTTATAAAATGGATAGTACTTGCTCGCGTTAGCAAATGATTACAGCTTTTTATCAATATCATCATTGTGCAATTATGTTATAGCTTGCTTTTAGAGTTTAGATTAGACAAATAGATCCCTAAATTATGACTCTTAATAAGTTGTAAGTACGTCATAAAAAGTAAAGAAAGAAAGCAGATAATAGCCTTAGCTGTCAATGTATGAATTTGAGAGTAAGATGCACAAATGATTGAGAGCTCAACTTCCAAGGTACTACCTCTAGGTGACCTTTTTCACTTTGCACCTTTAATTTTTCTCCACTAATTTCGTACATACTACTTTGGGAGAAAGGTCCCTCTTGAGTCATGGACATGGACAATCTTATCTTGAATTTATATAGGGGTGTGCATTCCATCTTTTAATTTAGCTTTTTATTATTCAATTTCTTATTTTGAAAAAATGTCATTTGGTTTGGCTTCTGTTTTCTTTTTTATTATTATTTGATTTTTTTCAAGTTATAACATATAGAATAATCAATATGAATCTAATACAATTAAAATTTCATATTTTAATGAAGAAAAAACTATGAAAAAAGAATGATCATAATTAGTAATAATGTCAAATCAATTAAATAAGTACAAATTATTGAAATAATAAACATTACGGATAAGATCGTAATGAATATCTAATAAACTAGCCAAACACTCCTAGCCTCCTACAAGAGTATAATAAAACAAGCTAATAGGCTTGCATGCCTAATATTATGATCGAACAAAATGTAGGTATTATTTATGATGAATTTCATACACGATGAACTATAATCCACCATAACTAACACAACAGAGCTCAGAATAGAGAATAAGAAACAAGAAATTCCATTGGATAAGAATAGCTAATACACCTAATGTCACTAATGCAACAGTGCTTATAAGTTAATTATAACGATTTGTTCGATCGCTATGAGTTGGTTAAGGCCATAGTACCTTTGCTAGAATTTCTGTAGTAAAATTGAGCTAATGAAATTCACAGAAGAGAGGTGATAGGAGTTTTATATGTCCATTCATCTTCTTCTAACCTAAATATCTGGTGGAATTCTAACAAGTCATATCAAATAAAGCTAAAATATTTTTCAATATAATAAGAATCTAATTTATTAAAAAGTATTTGTCTCATAAGATGGGAGATGAGTACCTAACGCCTCATGTCTTCTGATCTAATTATTGATACTTGGCTAAATTCGTACAGCCT
>JACEIK010003984.1:78802-89270 GCA_018107945.1 Datura stramonium
CCAACCTTTATTGGGTTAGTATATTTGACAGCGACCGACGACCGCTTTATAGTTCAATTGCGAGGTATAATTTGGGTGTGATCAAATTTTAGCACAATTCCCGGGGAATACGTCTTTGAAATAGTTAATCGGTGTTTGAGCTTAACTTGTAATCTTATTTCATCTTTTACCTTTTGTATTTTTTCTTTTTTTGTTTGACTATACATAGGTTTTCATAGAGAACCTGAGGGCACAACTCAACCTCCCACTGGAGAAAGAGTTGAACGAGACACAGCAGGCTGAAGCAGCACGAAGGCGGAAGAGGCTCAACTAGACTATATAGCTAGAAGAGCCGATGCCGCCCAATTGGTTGTTTCTTTAGCAGACAGGAACCGGAAGAATCCCCCTCATCATCAAGGATGAAACACCATAAGGAATGTCCTCTTTGAGGGGGAGTATGAGCAAGAGGAGGTCAGCTATACTAGAGCCATTGTTCCACCCCCACTGCCAGCGAACCCAAAATTTGATATGATAAGTACTATGATGCACCTGCTGAGCATGAATGGGTTGTTTAATGTTTTTTCTGGTGAAGATCCAAATCAGCATCTGGTAAATTTCACCAATATCTGCAATACATATAGATTTCCAGAGTATACCAAGAGGCGATAAGACTCCACTTATTTCCATTCTCGTTAGCTAGGAAAGCCACTTTGTGGCTGAATGAGCTATCGAATGAGTCTATCACCACTTGGGATGAGCTAACTGCTGCTTTCTTAGAGAGATTCTTCCCACCCTCACAGATGATTCAGTTGAGGGATGAGATTAACAATTTTAGACAACTAGTTGGGGAAGCTCTACATGAAGCATGGCTAAGGTTCAAGAAAAAGTTAAAGCAATATCCTAACCACAAGCTTCCTGAGGAGGTCCTTTTGGAAGTGTTCTACAGGTCACTTAGTGCATCAAACAAAGCCGTCGTAGAAGGGGTTGCTGAGGGGTCCATGATGACCCACACTTTTGTAGAGGCCAGTGAGATACTGGATAAGATGACCAAAATGAATAGGTCATGGCACACCTGAGAATCCAAGGTAGTTGCTATGAGCCACTCAAGAGGAATGACAACAGAGCAACGAAAGAAGGAAGAGGAATGGGACCAAGACATGGACCACCTTAAGACCCAGCTCGAGTTGATCACCAAGCACCTCACTACTTTGAACACTCAAAAGGTGCACGCAGTGAATGCACAAGAGAGAGGATCTAGGTATGACGATCATTATCCTAAGATTGAGGAAGAAGCATAGAGTCTATTGATGCTGAGGAGGAGGATTCTGAGATGGGGGAAGCTACCCTTGCCCCCATAGACGAAGAGGATTAGAGGCCCAGGGAGTTCTTCTTTCACTCTTTTACTTTATGCTTTATTATTTTAGCACTGGGGACAGTGCTACCAATTAAGTGTGGGGTAGGAGAAGTAACTTTCATTACCATGCATCCTTTAACTGCTAGATTTTGTACATGGTAGGCCTAGTTTTCTTGTGATCATGACTTATCTTGCATGCTTGGGTTGTTTGTAGTAGTTTTTTTAGTTTTATTTTATTTTGGGTTTCACCGATTTTTATTTTTGGTACTTTTCCTGGTGGATAGTTCCTTAGAACCGATTAGTAGGTCTAGATTCTTTTAGTCATAGAGTCATGATTTATCCTGATGATGAATGGATGATGAATGTCTTAAGGGAAAATTAGTCACTAGGAAAAGCAAGAACTTGAAACCTTACGAACGCTAGGTGCTTCACTTTAGGTATCATTAAGACTTTGCGTGATTCACTAAAATATGCATAAAAAAGATAGAAACACTGACTCTGTTGAAACTTAACTCTTGTACTTGAAAATATGGGCTTAATTTCCATTATTAAACCATATGTGTCATTATGTGAGTAAGGAATTTTAGTATATTCCATGCTTGCAATTTGATGTCTAGAACTTGCCCCGTGTGTGTGCAAAACAAAATGAGGATGTTTAATCTAGAAAATAATATAGGCGTTTCTTTGGTAGCCTTGTTTTTATCCAATTTTTACCTACCTTTATGTAATTGTCCTTGTTATCCATTTTGAGTCTTAGCCTATTCTTTTGATAGCCATATTACAAGCTTAAATATTTTTGTTCTATTGACTTGTATTTAATCCAAATGACAGAGAACTTTAATGAAAATATTTTTACATGAGAGAAGCATGAGTGGAGAAGTGAAGGGAAAAACTAAAAGTGTGGAAATTAGAAGAAAAGAAGAGGGTGAAGATTGCTAAATGAGGAAGGTGATATTAGTAGAAAAAAAAGAAAGAGCCTTGAAAAAAATGATAAAAAAATTGTGAATGAGCTTACTGTGAAAAATCCACACTAGTCACCTAAGTTGTGAATTAAAAAATAAAAGGAGTTTATAAGAAAAAATAGAAGATTGGAGAATGTTCTTGAAAAGTGAAGTATTGTGAAGTATTAAAGTTCTTAGGGAGATTAGTAACTATCTTGGCCAAATAGTTTCTACCCATACCTTAGCCTACATTACAACCAATATAAGTCCTAAGTGATCCTTGATTCAATGTTCTATATTAGTGGAGTATTACACTAAGGACAAGCCTATGGAGCATCTTTTGCATATATATTGAGTTCTTTGGGAGAGTGAGCGAAATTGATTGTTTATACCCAAGTAAAATTTGTTATATATCTTTGTGTGTGAAAGGGAAACTCCCCAAATGGTGAGGGCATAATGGTAAGACTTTGGTATATCTTGATTGCTAAATTACATATGATTTATTTGGCCCAAATATATCATGTTGAGTTAGTTATAAAAACTAAGTGATATCGAATATTGGCATTTTTATGTTGATGCTATATGCATGTGTGTGAATTGTGTTAGCTTTATTGGTTTGTCTAATAATCTTAAGTGTAATTAGACCTGTTCATAGAGTGAATTTTGTGGATTAATTTGAGAAGAAAAATAGTAGATTATTCGAGGATGAACAGTAGTTTAAGTGTGGGGTGGTGATGAACTATGAATTTACATATTTCTTAGCCATATTTTCCCCATACTTTATTATGTTTTGAGGACATATTATGTGTGTTTGCATGTATTTTATAATATATTTGTGAAAAAAAGCTAACACATATGATTAGATGCTTTTAGGGCTTAAAGTATGAATTTGGGGTTAAATATAGCTTAAAAGTGCAAGAATAGCAAAACGAGATTGAAGGATTGAACATATAGAAGTTGGCATCGCGCAGGCACAACTATGCCATGGACTGCACGACGAGCAGGTAGGATGAGGCAAGTAGAGGCGCGGTGCACCGGCCTTCTGGCGCCTTGAGGGGTGCGACTCGCAGAACCTATCTAGTCGGCTAGAAATTTTGCATTCCCAATTCGACTAGGAACTGAAGCTGCAAAAACCAATTCAAATCCAAGAAGGAACAATGAAGGCTTCATCTACTATTATAAATACCCATCGTTTCTATGTTTTAGAGAGTTCAGGTTTTTGTAGTTCAACATACGTTATAATTTACAACTCAGTTGTTGTACAATTCATACTTTGTGTAATAGTTTTGTTGAGTTCTTGTTAGAAATTCATCAAGTTCCCGTGGAACCTTTTAGCTTGGAGATTTTATTGAACAAGTATTTATTGAAGTAAGTATTTAATTATGATTTCTTCTACATCTTTTATTTGGTTTCTCATAAACATGAGCGGCTAAATCGCTTAGGCTAGGGTTTCGGGAACCATGATGGATTAATGAATGTAGGCATAATAAAATAATGATTCTTGAATGGTAAATTAAGTGGATTCTTATTCTCTTCGTTTTAATTAAGTTTTTGCAGTTGTAAATGTTGAAACAAGCCCCTATCTTCAACTTTCTCGACCAAAGAGGTTGAAGTTAAGGAAAGAGAGTAACAATGGCAATTTGAGATTAATAATTCTCATCTAATTAACTTGAGCTCTAATCAAGGATAGTTAAAATTAAGACTTATTGCAATGCTAGAATATACACACTTTTGAGACCGAAAGGAGATGGGTGGAAAACATTAATTGTCTATTGGTGCACTTAACATATGCACTTTCAGACCGAAAGGAGATAAATGTAGTCTTCAAGTCGAGAAATATTAGATGTACTAAACATAAGTCTTACACAAAATTCACCAGGATAGGTCACTAGTAAAAGCCTACTAAGTTATGAAATCATGGTAAATACAATCCTAGTTTAGTCTTAGTAATTTGATACAAACTTAATTATTCTTAGAGTTATTTTCTTTTATTTGCAAACTCCTCTTCCGAAATATTGATTACAAGCTTAGTTTATTTGCCATTAACATATTATTTCACATAGTCCCCGTGGGATCGACCCCAACCTTTGTTGGGTTACTATAATTGACAGCGATCGCTTTATAGTTCAATTACGAGGTGTAATTTGGGCCTGATAACTCACAAACCCAAAGAAAACATGCACGTCCCCTTATTCTCAGGACCCCTTCGTCATCTAATGCTACTTCCTTAGCTTCCCCTTATAAGACCTTGTCCCGAATCTTACCCAGTTTTGCATCCTCAAATTGCCTAGCTTTCACTTCCTCTAGCAATGATGATTTAGACTCCACACTGGATAATATCCCTCCTATCTCTTCCAACGTGAGTCTCACCAGACTATTGTCAAAGGTATAAACTCCTATGGATATCATCCACCGAGTCGCTTACAAACGAGCTAGACTGCCCATGCTCACTGCTTTCTGGCTCTAGGCATCTACCACCATATTTGCCTTTCTTGAGTGATATAGGATTGTAACATCATAGTCTTTAAGCAGCTCCATCCATATCCACTTCCTTATATTATGATCTTTCTAGGAGAAGACATACTTCAAGCTGCGATGGTTTGTGAATACCCACAATGGGCCCCATACGGGTAAGACCTCCAAATTTTCAGGGCGAGCACCACCGCTGCCAACTCCAGGTCATGTATGGGGTATTTTCTCTCATGCACCTTCAATTATCTTGAAGCATAAGCAATGACCAGTCCTTCCTGCATTTAGACAACACCTAACCAGACTGTGAGGAATTAAACTACAAAATCTTTACCTTCCACCAGTAGTGCCAGAATAGTGTCGTGGTTAGCAGGGTTTTGAGATTTTAAAAACTCTCTTCATATTCCTTAGACCATTGGAAGGGCACATCATTTTGAGTCATCCTTGTCAACACCGAGGTAATGACTGCGGACCCCTTCACAAATCGGCGATAATAGCTGGCCAGCCCCACAAAACTCTATACTTCTATTACTATAGTAGGCCTAGCCCAGTTTCGGACCACTTCCACCTTCTGTGGATCCACCTTAATCCTTTTCTTGGAGACTACATATCCCAGAAAAGACACTGAATCTAGCCAAAATACACATTTGGTGAACATGGCGTACAACTATTTCTCCTTCAGCAACCCCAACACAATTCTCAAATGATTTTCATGTTCCTGCTTAGTCTTAGAGTACACCAAAATATCATCAATGAACACAATTACAAATTAATCTAGATAGGGTTTAAAGATACCATTCATCAAGCTTATGAATGCTGCTAGAGCATTAGTGAGTCCGAAGGACATGATTAGGAACTCATACTGTCCATACCTAGTCCGAAAAGCTGTCTTTGAAATATTCTCAGCATGAATCTTCAACTGATGATAGCCTGATCTCAAGTCAATCTTTGAGAATGCTGCTGCCCCCTGTAACTGATCAAAAAGGTCACCATTTAGGGAAAAGGGTATTTATTCCGGATGGTTACCTTCTTCAGTTGACAGTAATCAATGCACATCCGCATACTGCCATCCTACTTTTTCACAAACAAGACGGGGGCACCCCACAGAGAGACACTCGGCCTAATAAACCCTTTATTAAGAAGCTCCTACAACTGCTCCTTGAGTTCTCTCAACTCAGTTGGTGCCATTCTATATGGCAGTATAGAAATAAGCTAGGTTCCTGGCTCTAAATCTATGCAAAAGTCAATATTGCGGTCCGACGACATGCCAGGAAGATCCGCGGAAAACACCTCTAAGAATTCACAAACTACAAGGACCGATTCTATGAAAGGATCCTATGAACTAGTATCCCAAATGTGGGCAAGATATACTAAACACCCCCACGCTATCAATTTTTGGGCATGAATATAAGATATGAGTTTCTTAGGACTAGGGCTACAATTCCCTTTCCACTCCAACCTAGACGACCTTGGCCCCAATATGGTGACTGTCTTAGTATGGCGATCCAGAATGGCATGGTACGGAGACAACCGACTCATTGCCAAGATTACAAAAAAATCTACCATGTCTAAGATCACCAAATCTACACGAGTATCACAACCCATAAAGTCCACAGAACAAGCACGATAGACCCTATCCACCACCACAGAATTCCTAACAGGAGTAGACACATGGATAGGAATATCAAGTACATCATAAGTAAGATCCAACCCCTTAGAAAATAAGTAGACACACAAGAAAAAGTAGAACTAGGATCAAACAAAGCCGTATCCATTTTGTCAGATACAAAAATCATACCTATGATAACGATGTCTAAAGCCTCTACCTCGAGCCAACCCGAAAATGCATGAAGTGGGCCTGACACTCTCTTGAGACCCCCTTGTTGGACTATGTAACCCCTCTGCTGGACTGATTGCCATCCCTTCCGACCAGGGCACCTTCTCTACTTGAATAGGTGCCACCTCTAACTACTGGTTGATTGCCTCTCCCTAATTGTGGGCGACCCCTGCTAAATGCATACCCTCCTCTACTGGAAGGGGCCAGAGCTTAAAGAGCTGGCTTTGGAACAATCTGCTTGCCCTGACCTAACCTGGGACACCATATGCGAATATTGCCATACTCCTACACTCATGGCACACCTTCTCAATCATTGGTCTCTAAGTCGGAATAGAGGAAATAGGGTGAGCCCCAAAATCTAAGTAAACTATCTAAGTACCCTTGACCGTACCTGATGGCTGCGGAGTGGTCCCTAGAGGACCCTCGACTGACACCTGCATGGCTGACTGAACAGGGCATCATGAGTTGTCCTGGGGAATCTGAGTCCTAGAAATGGAGCCACTGTAAGTACCCACCTTCCGAGCATTATTCTTGGCATTCCTCACATAACCATCCTGTTTCACCCCCTCCATATTTTTCACAAACTCTACTACCTCTTGGAAGTTCTTACCTTCGGATACCATCTAAAGGGCTGACAGCTAGAGACCTACATTCAGACCCTTAACAAACCGTTTGATCCTCTCCTCCTCTATGGGTAATAAGGGCAGAGCATACCTAGATAGTGAGTGGA
Source organism: Datura stramonium (assembly GCA_018107945.1). Taxonomy (NCBI): domain Eukaryota; kingdom Viridiplantae; phylum Streptophyta; class Magnoliopsida; order Solanales; family Solanaceae; genus Datura; species Datura stramonium. The sequence continues at coordinate 86,113 of JACEIK010003984.1, forward strand.
ATTGGGCCTCATATGTTGCAATTGAAGAGGTACCCTAGTTAATGGTAGTGAACTCATCCCTCCTCTGGCTTGGAAGGGTACAAGACACGTACTTCTCCAGAAACTGGGTCTAGATCAATGGTGGTAACCCCATCAGTCTGCACTCCACGAAAGCCCTCCACTAGAGCTTAGAATAACCCATCATTTGGAAGGTGACAAATTCTACCCTATACTTCTCCACTACCCCCATATTGTGGAGCCTCTCGTGATAGCCAATGATGAGCTCATAGGCGTATCTGCCTCAGTGCCATAGGATGTGGGAGACTTCATATTCGTGAACCTCTAGAATAAGTCATGCTCCTCTCCAATCATTATCAGTCTAACTATTGGCCTCGAGAACATCAAATCCTCTGGAATATCATCAATACCCAGGTGCCAGTCATACCCCCCAAGGCGGGGCGTGACAAACTTGGTANCCAATCATTATCAGTCTAACTATTGGCCTCGAGAACATCAAATCCTCTGGAATATCATCAATACGAGGAGCCACAACAACTGCATATTGTATCCCCATCTGCTGCCTTGTGGGATCCACTGGCGCTGCCACATTACCCACGAGGTCAGTCAGAAGATTAAGGACTTGAGCCAGGATCTCAAAGGATGTTGGAGGGACTACAGCCTCTCCCTGAGTCAGAACCTCTACCTCCATAGCTACCCTTTCCTGCACCGCTGGAGGTATTGGAGATGCCGACCTCTCCTAAATTAGAGAAGGAGTGTGGGACCCTTCTTTGGCAACATCAGACCTCCACTTGCGACCTCTGCCCGATCCTCTATCACGAACTGCGACTGCTACTGCTGGCTTGGGTGCTGAATGCCATGGTTTTATAGCACTTTCTGTAATGCCCTAAAGGTTCCTAAGACTAGACTTGGGATTTAAAATGTGATCAACAGAAAATGTTGAAAAATGACCTAGAACATGAGTCATGTGAAGGAATATCGAGTCGTGGTATTATTGGTGGTCAGAATCTGCAGTAGGAGACCTTTTAGTAATGTGTCAAGGTACGATTCATGGGAGCATGTCACAAGTCATAGGATGAGTCATGGTCAGTAATCGTAAGGGATTTTTTGTGCACCAGTTTAGAGGGAACGAGTCAGGGTATGAATCATAGGGTGAAACAACGAGTCGTGGACTTGCACTCATGAGAGGAACTAAGGATCTTGGAAGCGTTGACCACGGGTGGACCTAACGATTCAAAGGTTGGTGGTACTACTCATGGTCTAACCCATGGAAAACATTAGATAAGTCAGGAAAGTTAGTGGTGACTACGAATGGTAACCACAAGTCGTGGTCTGGAGGTATGACTCGTGGTGTGAGTCGTGGCACCTGGCAGAGTAAAATTTCCTCTGATTTAAGTAAGGGAATTTCTGTAATTCTTAAGCTCCTAAACCCTAAACTATGTTGTTTTAATCTCAGTCAGGAGGGTTTTAAGAGGGTTTAGCCTATCCTAACCTATTCTCTCCCCATGCATGCAAGTTTAGAGGATCCTAAAGAAGATCAAGCCTAGAATTCTTCAAGTTCTTCCTCAAATCTCTTGGGATTTCAAAAAAGGGTGTAGAATCAGCTAACACAGGTATGTAGGATCATGAATGAGAGTTTTCCTTCACTCTCATGCCCAAATCCCTTCTCAAATTCATAAATTCAAGCGTATGATTCAAAGGGGTTTTAACTCAAGTATATGAAAATCTCTAGGTTAAATTCATGGGTCAATTCCCTTCATGTTTAAAATGATGTTTTAAGATTCATGGTCTAGTTTTATACCTATTTTGATTACAAATCGTGATTTCAAGTTTTAAGAACATGATGCCCAATTACGCAAGTTTCATGAAAAATCGAGTTTATAATTTATGCTTCCAAGTATGATGAAATTTCTAGCATGTATGAATTTTTACAAGTTACCCATGAATATATTTATGATTTTACTTATGAGGTCTAATTCATGCAAGCATGATGTTAAGATTTGGGCATTGTTGCTTCCAATGGACTGTTGCACCAAACCGTGGGTCACTAGTGTGAACCTAGTTTCTGATCTCAGAAACCACAGCCAAATTCAACGGGCCGTCATTTTTACCAATGACCCGTTCTGAGGCCCGTTGGTTCTTATCGACCAGATCTCAGATTTAAATTCCAGGGTTATTTTTGTAAAATTCCACCTATCTAGTACCTAAACTACGTCGTTTGGGGTTCATTCAGGGGTTTTAGAAGGGCTAACCAATGGTTTCTCCCCATATTCCTTCTCTCATTCTCAAGAAAAGTGCGTAGAATTTCTCTGGGAGCACAGAACAGAAGCTAGGGCAAACGTCAATCCTCTCAGTTTTTCTCAGAGATTTTCACCAGAGTTTCTTCTACAGGTATGTGGAAATTCAACAAGGAGATTGTTCTCCTCTTGTGTCCCTTAAAACTCTTTCCCTATTCACTATCAGTTCTAGCCCCGAGTTTATCGATAGTGAAGATATTGTTGTCATACCTTGAATAATTCATGTGGAACTCTAATTTATGTTTGTTGTAGCTAAATTCCAACAGCTTGTAATCAAAATGATGCTTGTTCCATCAATGCCCACACAAGTTAAAATTTGTTTCATGATTTTGCCAAGGCTAATAAGTTTAGTTATCTCAAGTTTGGGAGTCAAGACTCCTCATATGCTAAGATTTAAGTTTTTTTTTGATATATGATTATATGAGCATTATATAAGTTTTGGGAGTAGTGTCTAACACTGAGTAGGATAGGGGTTCCAAGGTTCTCCAGTCTCATGAACTACACGCCAGCATGGGTATACTTTGAGGCCTCTTAAGAGAGTGTTTCCTCGGACCAAGGGCACACCGTGATATCACACCTTACTTAATCCTTCGCCCTGACAAGGCTTAGGATGGCCCTCCTCCACGTGGGTAAGACGTGGGATCACCATGCGCTCATACATGGTGGTTGTAGGTTAAAACAAGCCTCCCATTATTCCTCATGATTTAAGTAATGCATATACTATAAGATATTATATCATATTTTCAGCAGGTTTGATCCAAGGATCAGTCTATGAGCTTTTACCTGTGATTTCAGATATGGCAAGCCATATGCACTTATTTCAGTTCGTGTCCATTCATGTTTTTAGATATCAATATACAACTT
>JACEIK010003984.1:95160-118615 GCA_018107945.1 Datura stramonium
GGGTACGGATGAATTTATGGTGTATTGTGATGCCTCTAGGGTTGGTCTTGGTTGTGTGTTGATGCAACATGGTAGGGTCGTTATGTATGCCTCTAAATAGCTTAAAACTCATGATAAAAATTACCCGACACATGTCCTAGAATTGGCAGCAGTGGTGTTTGCATTGAAGATTTAGAGACACTATGTGTATGGGGTCCATGTGGATGTGGTTACGGACCACAAGAATCTTCAGTATATATTTACTCAGAAGGACCTAAATTTGCAACAAAGGAGGTGGTTAGAGCTCCTCAAGGACAATGACATGAGTATCTTTTATCATCCGGGCAAGGCCAATGTAGTGGCGGATGCTTTCAGTAGGCTATCCATGATATAATGTTTCTCGTGTGGAAGATGGAAGGAAAGAGTTAGTGAAGGATGTCCATAGGCTTGCTCAATTAGGGGTTCGCCTTGTTGATTCAACGGATGGTGTCGTTATTCAAAATGGTTCAGAATCCTCTTTGGTGATTGAGGTCAAGACTAGAGAAGATGAGGATCCTATTTTAGTAAAGTTGAAGGAAGCGGTTTAGAATCAGAAGGTAGAGGCCTTCTCTTAAGGGGGGATGGTGTACTTCGATATCAGGATCGTTTGTATGTTCCAGATGTTGATGATTTGAGAGAGTGGATATTGTGTGTGGCACATGGTTCTCGATATCCTATATATACAGGTGTCACCAAGTTGTACCATGACCTACGAGAAGTTTATCGGTTGAATGGCATGAAGAAGGACATAGCGGAGTTTGTTGCTAAGTGTCTGAACTGTCAACAAGTGAAGGTGGAGAATCAAAGACCAGGAGGTGTGCTACAAGTCATCAGTATCCCTACTTGGAAGTGGGAAGATACCAATATGGACTTTATCACATGGTTTCCTCGTACACATCGATGGTATGACTCTATTTGGGTGGTTGTGGACAGGTTGACTAAAGCAGCTCATTTTCTACCAGTTAAAACTGTCGACTCAGTTGAGGACTATGCTAAGTTGTATATTTTGGAGTTAGTTCAGTTGTATGGTGTTCCCTTGTCCATCATATCAGATTGAGGTACTCAATTCACATCGCAGTTTTGGAAGTCTTTCAGAAGGGTCTTGGTACTCAGGTCAAGTTGTCACGCCCCGATCCTACACCCTTGACATAACATGATACTTGAAGTCACGAGTGACACCAAGTCAAACCCTGGTCTATCATACACTGGTATTTTGAGTAAACATGCACAACAGAAATTTTAAATAATACATAAAAGCATTAAATAAAAATTTAAAGACTGCACATAGAGATTTTTAAATATCTGAAAGTCTGAAATCAAGTCTGGTCTGAAAGCCATCTAACTAAGGAGTTGCTGGGACAAGCCCCCAGCTAACTCTAAGTCTAGCTGAAAACAATAAAGAAATTTAAATGAATAAAATGTGCCCTAGGAATATGAGGACTCACACTGTTGGTGCTGATAGAGAGACCCGAACGTAATCGGCTAAAGGTGCTGGGTCTGAGAACCTGCAGCTGTATCATGAAATGATACAACATAAAGTATGCGTCAGTACTTTGAATGTACTGAGTAAGTGAGAGATATAAATACTATGAAAGAACTAATGACTGATCTATAATGACATGAAAGGACCAATAAAAAATACTGAAAACTTATACAATTGGAATATAACTAATATGGTCAATAATGACCCTGACTGATGGTAATAAACATGCCCTAAGTTTGAAATACTAATTTTGAGATATTGCACTAAACTGAACTGGACTTAGAATTCTGAGAATGAGCTAAACTAACTAGTGGGAGAGGCTATAATCGACATATAACCACGTGACCTAAACGTGGAGTCCGATGTACACACCTCATCGGTAGGACCCAATATACCTTGTCAGGGTATAAAGGCACGAACTGTGAAAATCACTGTCAAAAGGGGGTCGTTAGGCCAAGTAAATAAAACCTAAGGTGGAAACATAGTTCTGGAAACTGGGTTCACTAGAACCCCGGCCCTTTCGGTGCTAAGTCCTACTCCCACTGGAAAAGCCTATTACTGCTACTACTAACAAGCGGATAGCTCGATACTAGGGCCGAAGACTATACTGACATAGGGATACTGCTAGAGAGTTCCCTGAGCGACTTATAGGACAAGATTTGGAAACTAAGTTCTAAGACTGGTCAGAGATGCTTATCTGGAAGCGTCATAACCGTCTAAAGAACAAACTGATAACCGAACTAGGGTCCTGGGGATGTTTAGAGCTATAACTGGAATATCATGACTACCTAATGGACCAAATAACTGTAATCTGAGTCTGAGTCTGAGTTTGATAACTGAGAGGAACCACTAACACATCGGTAAAAGATTATAGTCAAACTGATCAGTTGACATTTCTGACTAACACTGAATATTCTAGTACTTTGACTGAACTTGAACTGACAATTCTGAGAAAATATATAGTGTATAGACTTTCGACTGAATCTGAATAACATACAGGTAACTGAGTTTCTAACATATACAATTATTATAGAAACCCCTGACCTTGAAAGATACAAGCAATTTTCGATAATTCAATACTTATGCAGGATTCTAGTTTCTGACTTTTTCAAGAGTTAGGGATAAATTTATAATTCACTAGAACAAGAATCATTTTAGTTACAAACGGGTGGAAAATAGCTACAATTAACATAGGATAGGATTCTACATGTAATAATCCAAGAACAATAACAATAATTTCGAATTCACAAACTCGGGGCTATGACTGAAAGTGAACAGGGAGAGAGCTTTGGGGGACGCAAGGGGAGAACGATCCCCTTGCTGAATTCCCACATACCTATAGAAGAAAATCCTGGTGAAAATCCCTAAGAACACTGAGAAGAAAATCAACCCTAGCTCCTGCTCTGTGCTTCCAAAGATGTTTTACGCTCTTTTCTTGAGGGAGTTGAGAAAAAATGAGTGGAAAGGGTCACTCTAACCCTTTAATTCCATCCTATAAGAACCCAAAACGACATGGTTTCAAGTTAAAAAGGCTGGGAAAATACGAAAATACCCCTGGCAGAAAGAACTGAAAACTGCCTGACCCTGAACAACGGATCTCAGGACGGGTCGTTGGTTCAAACAACGGCCCGTTGAATCCATCTGTGGTTGTGGGTTCATAAACTAAATTCACATGGGTAACCCAAGGGTAGGTACAACGATCCATTGGAAGCAGCAACGGGCCACGAATAACTCTCGTTGGAACTGATAAGAAAACTGGGCATGGGGACAACGGGTGATAACAACGACTCGTTTGTAGGACCAACGAGCCATTGTATCCCGTCGTGGTTCACACGGCTGGGTTCTAGAATTGAATGATGGGTGGTTACAACGGCTCTTTGGAGGCTACCACGGGCCGTTGTTCCCTCCCGTTGTCTCGGGGAAAGGGTCCCGAAGACCTCTGAACTCGGGATTCAACGGACATCAGGACGACACGTTGTTAGGAACAATGGGTAATCCTATGTCTTGTTGTTTCCCCTTGAAGGAAGACTGCTATTAACCACGACCACTTTCAACGGTCCATTGGTTCCACCAACGGTCCGTTGTGGGGGTCGTATGAGATAGAAAAATTTCTGATTTCCTGTGGTTTTTCATGCAACATCTGAATCTGGTCTAGGAAAGTTTTGGGGTGTTACAATATCTCCCCCTTGGGATCAATCATCCCCGAATGAATACCAAAACTAGAAAAAGAGCAGAGATTTATAACATTGAGACTATGAACTGTTTTCTGAAGGAGTAACTGACTCTAGACTGACTTAACCGCACTAAAAGAGCTGATGCAACTAGGATTCCTATAGGAAATCTAAATAAAGCTGATGAGTACAGAACTGATTAGAGTACTGAGAAGGGATTTAGTACCTGATTCTGGAATTGAACTAGAAGAGAACAAGTGTGGGTATTTGGCCATCATATCTGCTTCGGCCTCCCACGTAGATCTTTCAACTTGCTGATTCCTCCATAGGACCTTGACTAAAGCTATTTCTTTGTTCCTCAACTTACGAACCTGACGGTCAAGGATCTGGACTGGTACCTCCTCATATGTGAGACTATCCTTTATTTCCACGCTGTCCAAAGGCACTACTTAAGTTGGATCACTGATGCACTTCTTCAGAAGTGACATATGGAAAACTGGGTGTACTGCTGTTAGTTCCGAAGGTAACTCTAGTTCATAGGCCACCTTACCAATCCTCTTCAGAATCCTGTTGGGTCCTACATATCTTGGACTGAGCTTTCCCATCTTTCCAAACCTCATCACCCCTTTCACAGGTGAAATCTTTAGGTACACTCAATCGTCAACTGCAAACTCCAACTCTCTCCTCCGCACATCGGCATAAGATTTTTGACGGCTCTGAGCTGTTTTCAACATTTCTTGGATGAGCTGAACTTTCTGCATTGCCTCATGCACTGATTCTGACCCTATCAAGGTAGGTTCACCAACTTCAAACCACCCTATAGGCGATCCATACCTTCTTCCATACAATGCTTCAAATGGAGCCATCTGGATGCTGGAATGGTAGCTGTTGTTGTATGCGAACTCGATAAGAGGCAAATGGACATCCCAATTACCCTTAAAATCGATTGTGCACACCCTCAAAATATCTTCTAGGGTCTGAATGGTTCGCTCATCTTGTCCATATGTCTGCGGGTGAAAAGATGTACTGAGCTTGACCTGGGTACCAAGTCCTTCTGAAAAGACTTCTAGAAGTGAGAGGTGAATTGGGTACCTCTATCTGAAATAATGGACAAGGGCACCCCATGAAGTCTGACTAGTTCTTGAATATAAAGTATAGCATAGTCCTCAGCTAAATATGTGGTTTTAACATGGAGGAATGTGTTGAGTTGTCATCCAGTCCGCTACTACCCAGATAGAGTCATGTTGCCGACAAGTCCGAGGTAGACTCATAATGAAGTCCATGTTTATTTATTCCCACTTCCATGTGGGTATACTGATATCCTGAGTCATACCTCCCGATCTCTGGTGTTCCACCTTTAATTGCTGGCAGTTTGGGCACTTAGCTACAAATTCAACAATATCTCTTTTCATGTCGTTCCTCCAGTAAACATCCCATAAATCATGGTACATACTAGTAGCACCAGGGTGAATGGAATATCTAGAACTGTACGCTTAAGCCAATATCTGTTGTCTCAACTCACGGACATCCGATACATATAATCTAACCTGGTAACGGAGCACACCATCTCCCCCTTTGGAGAAAGCTTATATTTCTTTCCTGAGAACTGCTTCCTTCATCTTAAGTAAGATGGGATCTTCATCTTGTCTGGACTTAACCTCTACAACTAAAGAGGAATCTGACCTGCATTGCATTAATACCCCACTTTCAGCTGAATCCACCAACTGCACCCCTAACCAGGATAGCCTGTGAACTTTTTTTGCTAGCTCCCTCTTGTCTTCCTCAATGTGAGCTAAACAACCCATAGACCGTCTGCTTAGGGTGTCAGCCACCACATTGGCCTTGCCCCGGTGGTACAACACACTCATATCGTAATCCTTTAGCATCTCCAATCACCTTCTTTGATGTAGGTTTAGGTCCTTCTAGATGAACACATACTAAAGGCTCTTGTGATCTGTAAACACATCCACGTGAGCCCCGTAAAAGTAGTGTCTCCATATTTTTAACGCGAATACCACCGCTGCCAACTCCAAATCATGAGCCAGATAGTTCTTCTCATGGACTTTGAGTTGTCTGAAGGCATAGGATATCACTTTGCCCCGCTGCATCAAAACACAACCAAGTCCAACTCTGGAGGCGTCACAATATACAACAAACCCATTTGTTTCTTCTAGCAGGGTCAAAACTGGAGCGGTAGTGAGTCGAGTCTTCAACTCTTGGAAACTCTTCTCACACTCGTCCGAGCACTAAAATTTCACCTTCTTCTGGGTTAATTTGGTCAGAGGAGATGCTATGGAGGAGAAACCTTCCACAAATCGCCGGTAATAGCTTGCTAAGCCCAGGAAGCTCCTGATTTTGGTAGGAGAGGTAGGTCTGGGCCAATCTTTCACTACTGCAATCTTGTGAGGATCTATCTGTATCCCCTCACCTGAGACCACATTACCCAAGAAGGTCACGGACTTCAACCAGAATTCATACTTGTTAAACTTGGCAAATAATTGGCAGTCTCTGAGAGTTTGTAATGCTAACCTTAGGTGATTGGCATGCTCTTCTTCATTTCTGGAGTACCCCAGAATGTCATCGGTAAATACAATGATGAACATATCTAGGTACTGCTTGAAGACCCTATTCATCAAATTCATGAAGGCTGCTAGGGCGTTCGTTAACCAAAGGACATCACCATAAACTCGTAGTAACCATACTGAGTTCTGAATGCTATTTTAGGAATGTCACACTCCTTAACCCTTAGCTGATAGTACCCTGACCTTGGATCGATCTTGGAGAAACAACTGGCTCCCTGAAGTTGGTCAAAAAGATCGTCAATTCTGGGTAGAGGGTACTTGTTCTTAAATGTGACCTTGTTCAGCTGATGGTAATCTATACACATTCTGAAGGTACCGTCTTTCTTACACACGAATAACATTGGAGCACCCCAAGGAGAGATACTGGGTCTGACAAAACCCTTATCAAGAAGATCCTTTAACTGCTCCTTCAGCTCCTTACGCTCAGCTGGAGCCATTCTATAAGGGGGGATGGAGATGGGCTAAGTGTTTGGGAGGAGATCTATTCTGAAGTCTATTTCCCGTTCAGGGGGAACTCCGGGAAGATCTTCAAGAAATACATCTGGGAAATCGCTGACAATTGGAATTGACTGAATGGCTGGGGTCTCAGAGTTGGAATTCTTGACCCGAACCATATGGTATAGATATCCTTTTTGGAAATGAGTTTTTGGGCCTTAAGGTAGGAAATAAACCTACCCTTAGGCGTTGAACTGTTTCCCGACCATTCTAACACTGGTTCATTCGGAAAATGAAACTTGACAACTCTAGTTTGCAATCAATTGAGGCATAGCAGGAGTATAACCAATCCATGCCGAGAATAAGGTTGAAGTCGACCATATCTAGCACTATGAGGTCATCTTGAATGACTTTATTCAGTATTGAACCGGGCAGTTTCTATACACTTGATTGGCTCTAACTGACTCGCCAACTGGGGTAGAGACTGAGAATGGTTCTGAGAGGACCTATGGACTTTTATTGAATGAACTGCTATGTATGGAGTCATGAAGGAAAGAGTAGCTCCTAGATCTAAGAGGTCATATACGTCTAGATGGAAGAGACGTAACATAGCAGTAACTACGTTAGGTGAGCTTTCCTAATCTTGACGGAAAGATAGAGCATAGAAATGATTATAGCGCTGACCGCCATCTGTACCTGATGAGTTGGCCTGCTGAGCTGATTGGCCTATTAGAGCTGCTGAGGTAGTAGATTGTGATCTTCCCCTTCCTTCTGACGGACACTCTCTGAGTCGGTGCCCAAGCTGTCCACATCCAAAACAACCCTCTCTTCCCTGTAGACACTCTCCAGGATGATTCTTGCCGCACTTGGGGCAAGTTGGATACCTGTTCCCTATATTGTGGGCTTGAGACTGAGTGCCAAATGACCCACCCCTCCGATCCTGGCGGGATCGAAAGGTTGGGGCGCTGGCTGAGCTAGGTGCTAGGGCCCTTTACTGTTGCTGCTGCTGTGGGCGGCTACCACCGCCAAATCTCTGGTGGCTAAAATCTGAATGACCAGTTCTTTCTCACTTGTTCTTACGCTCCATATCTTTTAACTTCTTGGCCTAAACCTGCTGGGCATAAACAATTAGGCTAGAGAGGTCCATCTCCTTGATCAGCATCGCGGTCCTGCACTCCTTGAGGAACAGATTAGACACTCCGTCGATGAACTTTTGCATGCGAGCCCTTGGCTCGGCTACCATCTCTGGAGCATACTTTCATAACCTGGTAAACTCCAGAGAATACTCCTCTAGTGTCCTCTTGCCCTGTCGTAGGTTCATAAACTCTGCCATCTTCGCCGCCCTCAGCTCCCGGGGAAAAAACCTATCTAAGAAAGCCGTGCAAAACTCCTCCCACTCCACCGATCCTGCTCCCACTGGACGCCCCTCCTTTCACTACTCATACCAAACCTGGGCTACCCCTTTAAGCTGATAGGCAGCCAGGTCAGCACTCTCGGAGGAGCTGACACCCGTGATGCCGATAATCTTCTTGACCTCATCTACAAAATCTTGGGGATCCTCCCCCACTTTAAACCCCTGGAATGATGGAGGGTTCATAAAGGTGAAGTCTCGCACCCTTGCCGCTGCTGTAGACCCGTTCATGCTCACTGGCATAACCTGCCGATTCACCTGATTGGCCACGGTCTGGGCTAGTAGCTGAATGGCCGTTCTAAATTCTGCGGTAGAATCCGAATTACTTGAGGAACTATCGGGGCTGGTGGGGCAGGTCTGTCGACATTATCGGCCCTTCTTCCATTACTGCGCCTGGGATATATGGTTCACTTAAATGAAACAGAGCACGAATTAGAAGGACACTTTTGGAATTGAACTTAACGCACGATAAAGAATATGAACAGAAGAGAATTTTCCTAATAACATCTCGTAGCCTCTTCGTCATAAGTGTGGTGTGCTTCACACTCATGAAAAGGACTCTACTCGATGCGGCTTTAAGACTTTTCGAGGATACTCTAAACCTAGTGCTCTGATACCAAGTTTGTCAAGCCCCGAGCCTACACCCTAGAGGTAACACGGTACTTGAAGTGACGAGTGACCCCAAGTTAACCCCTGGTCTATCATACACTAGTATTCTAAGTAAACATGCACAATGGAAATTTGAAATAATACATAAAAGCATTAAATAAAAATTTAAAGGATGCACATAGAGATTTTTAAATATCTGAAAGTCTGAAATCAAGTCTGGTCTGAAAGCCATCTAACTGAGGAGTTTCTAGGACAAGCCCCCAGCTAATTCTAAGTCTAGCTGAAAACAATAAAGAAATTGAAATGAATAAAATGTTCCCTAGGAATATGAGGACTCACACTGCTTCTACTGATAGAGAGACCCGAACGTAATCGGCTAACGATGTTGGGTCTGAGAACCTGCAGCTGTATCATGAAATTATACAACATAAAGTATGCGTCAGTACTTTGAATGTACTGAGTAAGTGAGAGATATAAATACTATGAAAGTACTAATGACGATATGTAATGATACGAAATGATCAACTGAAAATACTGAAAACTAATACAATTGGAATATAACTAATATGGTCAATAATGACCCTGACTGATGGTCATAAACATGCCCTAAGTCTGAAATATTGAGTCTGAGATACTGCACTAAATTGATCTGAACTGAACTGGACTTAGAATTTTGAGAATGAGCTAAATTGACCAGTGGGAGAGGCTATAACCGACATATAACCAGGTGAGTTAAACATGGAGTCCGATATACACACCCTATCGGTAGGACCCAATATACCTTGCCAGGGTATAAGGGCACGGACTGTGAAAATCACTATCAAAAGGGGGCCATTAGGCCAAGTAAATAAAATCTACGGTGGCAACGTAGTTCTGGAACCTAGGTGCGCTGAACCTTGGCCCTTTCGGTGCTAAGTCTTACTCCCACTGGAAAAAGCCTATTACTACTATTATTGACAAACGGATAGCTCGATACTAGGGTCCAAGACTATACTGACCTAGGGATACTGTTAGAGAGTTCCCTAAGTGTCTTATAGGACCAGATTTGGAAACTGAGTTCTAATACTGGTCAGAGCTTCTTATCTGGAAGCGTTGTAACCGTTTAAAGAACAAACTGATAATTGAACTGGGGTCTTGGGGCTAGTCAGAGCTATAAATGGAATGTCGTGACCGCCTAATGGACCAAATAACTGTAATTTGAGTCTGAGTCTGATAGTTGAGAGGCACCACTGACACCTCGGTAAAAGACTATAGTCAAACTGATCAGTTGACATTTCTGACTAACACTGAATATTCTAGTACTTTGACTGAAGATGAACTAACAATTCTGAGAAAATATATAGTATATAGACTTTTTGACTGAATCTGAATAACATGCAGGTAATTGAGTTTCTAACACATATAATTATTATAGGAACCCCTGACCTTGAAAGATACAAGCAATTTTCGATAATTCAATACTTATGCAGGATTCTAGTTTCTAACTTTTTCAAGAGCTAGGGATAAATTTATAATTCACTAGAAAAAGAATCATTTTAGACAAATGGGTGGAAAATAGCTACAATTAACATAGGATAGGATTCTACNACAATTAACATAGGATAGGATTCTACATGAAATAATCGAAGAACAATATCAATAATTTTGGATTCACAAACTCGAGGCTATGACTGAAAGTGAATAGGGAGAGAGCTTTGGGGATGCAAGGGGAGAAAAATCCCATTGCTAAATTTCCACAAACCTGTAGAAGAAAAGCCTGGTGAAAATCCCTGAGAAAACTGAGAAGAAAATCAACCCTAGCTCCTGCTCTTGCTTCTAGAGAAGTTTTACGCTATGTTCTTGAGGGAGTTGAGAAAAAATGAGTGGAAAGGGTCATTCTAACCCTTTAATTCCCTCATATACGAACCCAAAACGACATGGTTTCAAGTTAAAAAGGCTGGGAAAATATGAAAATACCCCTGACAGAAAGAATTGAAAACTACCGACCCTGAACAACGGATCTCAGGATGGGTCGTTGGTTCAAACAACAGCCCATTGAATCCATCTGTGTTTTTTGGGTTCAGAAACTAAATTTACATGGGTGACCCACGGGTAGGCACAACGATCTGTTGGAAGCAACAACGGGCCATGGATACCTCCCGTTGGAATTGATAAGAAAACTGGGCACGAGGACAATGGGTGATAACAACAACCTGTTTGTAGGACCAACGAGCCGTTGTATCCCCTCGTGGTTCACACAACTGGGTTCTAAAACTGAACGACAGGTGGTTACAACGGCTCGTTGGAGGTTACCACTGGCCATTGTTCCCTCCCGTTGTCTTGGGGAAAGGGTTCGAAAGACCTCTGAACTTGGGATGCAATGGACGACAGGACGACTATTGTTAGGAACAACGGGTCGTCCTATGTCTCGTTGTTACCCCTCGAAGGAAGGATGCTATTAACCACGACCACTTACAACGGTCCGTCGGTTCCACCAACGTTCTGTTGTGGGGTTCGTCTAAGATAGAAATATTTATGGTTTCCGTTGGTTTTTCATGCAATGTATGAATTTGGTCTAGGAAAGTTTCGGTGTGTTATAATTTCTTCGTACAATTTTCCACCCGCAGATGGATGGTCAGGCCGAGTGAACCATTCAGATTCTTGAGGATATGTTGAGAGCATGTGTAATTGACTTCAAATGTAGATGAGATGATCATTTACCTCTTATTAAGTTTGCTTACAATAATAGTTACCACTCTAGTATTCAAATGGCTCTATTTGAGGCTTGTTATGGGCAGAGATATAGATCGCCTATTGTTTGGTTTGAGGTAGGTGAAGCTACGTTTATAGGGCCAGATTCAGTTCATGAGGCTATGGAGAAAGTTCAATCTATAAGGGAAAGGCTGAAAATAGAACAGAGTCGTCAAAAGTTCTACGCGGATGTGAGGAGGAGAGAACTTGAATTTGAATTTGATGATTGGGTGTTCTTGAAGTTTTCTCCCGTGAAGGGAGTAATGAGGTTTGGAAAGAAAGGGAAGCTTAGTCCCCATTATGTTAGCCCTTACAGCATTGTGAGACGTGTGGGCAAGGTGGCCTATAAGTTGGAGTTGCCCACGGAGTTAGCGTCAGTGCATCCAATTTTTCATATATCGCTCTTGAAGAAGTGCATTGGTGATCCGACATTGGTTGTTCTGGTAGAGAGCATTGGTGTAAAGGATAGCCTTAGCTATGAAGAGATTCCGATTCAAATCCTTGATTGTTAGGTTCGGAAGTTGAGGAAAAAAGAAGTGGCTTTAGTAAAGGTTCTATAGAGAAATCAGCTTGTAGATGGAGCTACATGGGAAGCCGAAGTAGATATGATGGCTAAATACCCACATCTTTTCCCTTCCAGCTCAGTTCCAGCTTGAGGTACTAGTTTCCTCCTTAGTACTCTATTCAGTTTCATGTCCAGTTCATGTCTCCAAGTTTCATTTATATTAGTGCTTGTGTATGTGTGATTCATGAATTCAGTTCAATCATGTATCTTAGTCCAAAGTCATTCACTCTGTTAGTTCTCAGCTTCAGATATTCCGTATTTGGGATGGCAGTTCCTTTTCCTAGTTATTCAATATGTTTACCCACAGTCGAGGATGAATGTTTCCAAGGGAGAGATATTGTATGCCCCGAAGGTTCGTAAGAGTAAACTCGGGATTTGAAATATGATCAGCAGAAAATATTGAAAAATGACTCAGAACAACTCATGGTACGAGTCGTGGAAAGGAGTAACGTGTCGTGGCATAACTCATGGTCAGAATCTGTAGCAGGAGACCTTTTAGTAACGAGTCAAGGTATGACTCATCAGAGCATGTCACGAGTCATAGGATGAGTCATAGTCAATAGTGATAATGGATTTGTTGTGCACCAATTTGGAGGGAACGAGCCAGGATACAACTCGTAGGGTGAAACAACGAGTCGTGGCCTACACCGTAAGAAGGAACTAAGGATCTTGGAAGAATTAACCATGGGTGGACCTAACGACTTGTAAGTTGGTGGTATGAGTCATGGTCTAACCCATGGAAAAGTTCAGAGAAGTCAGGGAAGTCAATGGTAACTACGGATGGTAACCACGAGTCGTGGTCTGGAGGTATGACTCGTGGTGTGAGTCCTGGCACCTGGCAGAGTAAAATTTCCTCTGATTTAAGTAAGGGAATTTCTGTAATTCTTAAGCTCCTAAGCCCTAAACTATATTATTTTAATCTCAGTCAGGAGGGTTTTAAGAGGGTTTAGCCTATCCTAACCTATTCTCTCCCCATGCATGCAAGTTTATAGGATCCCAAAGAAGATAAAGCCTAGAATTCTTCAAGTTCTTCCCCAAATCTCTTGGGATTTCAAAAAAGGGTGTAGAATCAGCTAACACAGGTATGTAGGATCATGAATGAGAGTTTTCCTTCACTCTCATGCCCAAATCCCTTCTCAAATTCATAAATTCAAGCGTATGATTCAAAGGGGTTTTAACTCAAGTATATGAAAATCTCTAGGTTAAATTCATGGGTCAATTCCCTTCATGTTTAAAATGATGTTTTAAGATTCATGGTCTAGTTTTATACCTATTTTGATTACAAATCGTGATTTCAAGTTTTAAGAACATGATGCCCAATTACGCAAGTTTCATGAAAAATCGAGTTTATAATTTATGCTTCCAAGTATGATGAAATTTCTAGCATGTATGAATTTTTACAAGTTACCCATGAATATATTTATGATTTTACTTATGAGGTCTAATTCATGCAAGCATGATGTTAAGATTTGGGCATTGTTGCTTCCAATGGACTGTTGSACCAAACCGTGGGTCACTAGTGTGAACCTAGTTTCTGATCYCAGAAACCACAGCCAAATTCAACGGGCCGTCATTTYTACCAATGACCCGTTCTGAGGCCYGTTGGTTCTTRTCGACCAGATYTCAGATTTAAATTCCAGGGTTATTTTTGTAAAATTCCACCTAYCTAGTACCTAAACTACRTCGTTTGGGGTTCATTCAGGGGTTTTAGAAGGGCTAACCAATGGTTTCTCCCCATATTCCTTCTCTCATTCTCAAGAAWAGTGCRTAGAATTTCTCTGGGAGCACAGAAYAGAAGCTAGGGCAAACGTCAATCCTCTCAGTTTTTCTCAGAGATTTTCACCAGAGTTTCTTCTACAGGTATGTGGAAATTCAACAAGGAGATTGTTCTCCTCTTGTGTCCCTTAAAACTCTTTCCCTATTCACTATCAGTTCTAGCCCCGAGTTTATCGATAGTGAAGATATTGTTGTCATACCTTGAATAATTCATGTGGAACTCTAATTTATGTTTGTTGTAGCTAAATTCCAACAGCTTGTAATCAAAATGATGCTTGTTCCATCAATGCCCACACAAGTTAAAATTTGTTTCATGATTTTGCCAAGGCTAATAAGTTTAGTTATCTCAAGTTTGGGAGTCAAGACTCCTCATATGCTAAGATTTAAGTTTTTTTTTGATATATGATTATATGAGCATTATATAAGTTTTGGGAGTAGTGTCTAACACTGAGTAGGATAGGGGTTCCAAGGTTCTCCAGTCTCATGAACTACACGCCAGCATGGGTATACTTTGAGGCCTCTTAAGAGAGTGTTTCCTCGGACCAAGGGCACACCGTGATATCACACCTTACTTAATCCTTCGCCCTGACAAGGCTTAGGATGGCCCTCCTCCACGTGGGTAAGACGTGGGATCACCATGCGCTCATACATGGTGGTTGTAGGTTAAAACAAGCCTCCCATTATTCCTCATGATTTAAGTAATGCATATACTATAAGATATTATATCATATTTTCAGCAGGTTTGATCCAAGGATCAGTCTATGAGCTTTTACCTGTGATTTCAGATATGGCAAGCCATATGCACTTATTTCAGTTCGTGTCCATTCATGTTTTTAGATATCAATATACAACTTTTACTCTCAGAATCTTATGATATTATGATTTAAGATATGCATGATTTCATTTTAACTTACTTAGCATGTTTTACCTATCTTGCATATTCAGTACATTCCCAGTACTGACCATATCCTCTATGCTGTATCATTTTATAATACAGGCTTAGATGTTCAAAATTAATCTCGCTGCTAGCCAGTTTCCAGAGACTAGCCCAGACAACTTATTGGTGTGTCCTCATCCTTCAAGGACCTTCAGTTAGTTGAGTTGTTGTCGTTTTCTATTTTATACTTCTAGTGACCTAGTTGGGGGTGTTGTCCCATCATCTCATCAGTATGTTAGAGGCTTTTCAGACATAAAGTTGTAAATTCAACTTTTGATTCAGTCTTTTGACATTTTTGATGGTTAGATGTTTATTATTCAGACTTCTGCTATTTCAGAATTTAGTTTTTCCACTTTGTGTATTTTGAGCTTTAGTTTTCATATTCATGCCATGGGTCGACTTGGAGTCATTTATAGTTCTAGGTTCCGTGTCTAGATTCGGGCCTATGTTTGGGTCGTGACTAACTTGGTATCAGAGAAAAGGTTCAATGTGTCCCAGGGTGTCTGAAAGCCGTATTAAGTAGAGTCTTTTTCATAGGTGTGAAGTGTGCCACACTTATGACTAAGAGGCTACGAAATGTTTTAGGAAATTTCCCTTCTTTCATGATCTATGTCATACGATAAAGTATCTCTCTATCCTTCTATCTCATGTTATACACATTTGTAGAATCATGCCTCCATGCCGAGTTAACGGAATAAGGAACGGAAATGGAAGTATCCATGAGAATGGAAATGGGGATGGGCATTAACAAGCCACACCAGCCCCAGTGGAGCATGTGCCCGAGCAGGTCTCTCATGCTGAAGGACCTGTAGGAGAATCATTAGAGATGCCAGATTGTTGAAGTTCAGACCACGATAGAATCCTACGACTCGTAGTGACATTGTATGAGTTGTACCAACCTCCAATTCCTGATTAGACCAGAAGATGCAAAATTGTCATATAGAAGTAGACCACGACTCACAGCAGCATGTTACGACTTGTAGGTTGTCCCGGCAGCAGAATTCCTATCAATTTAGGAAAGGATTTCATTAATTGCATAAATACTTTTAGGTCATTTTCCTTAAAAAGAAGCCGATAGTTTTTAATTTTAATTGTGTTTTTGAGTTTTCTAACATTACTCGGAGAACAAACACACGAAAAAACCTTGATCGAATTCATCATTGTGTTCTTGATATTCAAAGTTTGATTGTGCAATTGATTATTGGGTTTTACTTCCACCAATATTGTAAGTATTTAATTATAATTTCTTGCTTACAATCATGAGTAGCTAAGTCCTCTACATCTAGGATTGTGGAAACTACGGTGGAATGACAAACTAGGATTAATACAAAGTGATTCTAAATCAATACGAATGCTTGTATTGTTATTTTCTTCATGATTAATGTTTCTTAATGGTGCGCAACGTTTGGACTGGCCCGTATTCTCTTCTTGGTTGAACCTAGAGAAATAGAGATTAGGAAAAGAAAAGAACAACAAAGCTTTGAAATTAAGTTTCATTAAATAACTTGAGTTGCGATCGCAGGAAAGTTAATTTTTAATTATTGATAAAAGGTTAAAATGAAATATCTCATTAGAATTCACCCGGTGAACAAGTATAGTCATCTAATAGCGGCGAATCAACTATTTGGATGAACAGAGTTTATCAGTTCTACAGGCTAAGTATTGAGATATATTACGAGTGTAATGATCTGAACTAGTTAAGAAGCCATGGGGAACACTTCCCTTTGATAACAACAACATTTCACAATATTGTGGGATTGACCCCAAGCTTAGTTGAGTTTTTTATTGACAATGTTTGCGTTATACCTCTTTAGAGGTGTAATTTGAGCGTTATCACTTGCCGGGGAATATGTCTTAGGATTAGATTAATTTCTTTTATTTAAATTTTAGTCTTTATTTCCTTTTTTATGTCTTCTTTTGTTTTTGTTTTATTAAAGCTACTGTGTAGAAAGGGCCAACCACTCTGAGTAGTAGAAATCTCCTAACTTGAGAGAAACCTCTGTGACCAGATCTATGGAGGATAAGAAATCGTTAGTGTCCCTAGAGGATAGGCTAGTTATCGAGACTCTAGCAGCCGTACTTATGAATTTTTTGAAGGATGATGTCTAGGGGTACGCAGAAATGGTAAATGCACTAGATGGAATGGGGTACTAAAACTTCATGTTGAAAAAGTTGTACCTTGAGCTAAAGAATCATGCGAGCCCTCCAACAAAATCTTCAGACGAAGTTCCACCAGTCTTAATGCTGAAAGCCCTACCTCCACATCTAACATATGCATTCTTGGGGGAGAACAACACCTTGCCAGTAATTATTGTTGCAGACCTTTTAGAGTAGCAATTTGAGGCCCTGGTTTCAGTGCTGAGAAGATTCAAGAAGGCAATTGGTTAGACAATTGTTGACATCATCGGGATTCCTCCAGGCATATGCACCCATAAAATTCATCTTGAGCCAAACTGCGTACCAAGTATAGAGCATCAATGAAGACTAAATCCACCCATGCAATAGGTGGTGAAGATTAGATTATCAAATGGCTGGATACTAGTGTTGTGTATATATCCTATTGCTGATAGTAAATAGGTGAGTCTGGTACAGTGTGTACCAAGAAGGGTCAAATTACGGTGGTGCTAAATGAGAAGAATGAGCTAGTCCCCACAAATCCGGTCACAGGTTAGCGTATTTGCATGGATTATCGGAAACTCAACCATTGAAAGAAGAAGGACCACTTCCCGATGCCTTTTATGGACCAGATGCTTAACAGATTAGCAGGCAGAGGATGGTACTATTTTCTTCATGGTTACTCGGGGTATAATCAGATCTCCATAGCCTCGGAGGACCAAGAGAAAACCACATTTACCTGTCCTTATGGGACTTTTACTTTCAGGAGAATGCCCTTCGGATTATGCAATGCACCTGCCACATTTTAGCGCTGCATGATGTCCATCTTTTCAGACATGGTGTAGGACACCATTGAAGTATTCATGGACAATTTCTCTGTCATGGGTGATTCCTTTGAAGATTTTCTTGAACACGTAAGAAAAGTGCTTAGTAGGTGTAAAGAAACCAATCTGGTACTCAATTGGAAGAAGTGTCATGTCATGCTGAAAGAGGGGATTGTGTTAGGCCACAGGATTTCGTGAAAAGGCATAGAGGTGGACAAAGCAAAAATTGAGGTTGTAGCCGGGTTGCCACCACCTATTTCTATCAAAGGAATCAGGAGCTTTTTGGGGCATGTAGGTATCTATAGGAGGTTCATCAAAGACTTCTCAAAGATTGCACAACCCTTATGCAAGCTACTTGAGAAGGAGGTGAAATTGTTTTTGATGACGCATATCTACAAGCTTTACAATGCCTGAACTAAAGATTTACCTCAGCCCGCATTATCATGGCACCAGACTGGTCTCTTCTATTTGAGCTGATGTGCGATGCTAGTGAAGTTTCCCTAGGTTCTTTCTTAGGACAAAGGAGAGCAAAAGTATTTCACCCCATTTATTATGCCAACAAGACACTCAATGCAGCTCAGAAGAACAACACTATGACTGAATAGGAGTTGCTAGTAGTGGTTTTTGCATTTGAAAAGTTTCAGGCATACTTGCTCGAAACTAAGGTGATTGTCCATATTGACCATGCAACACTATGGTATTTGATGTCAAAGAAGGATGCTAAACTGAGGCTAATTAGATGGGTGTTTCTCCTAAAAGAGTTTGATTTCGAGGTAAAGGATCGAAAGGGGACTTAAAATCAGGTGGCTGATCACTTATCTAGATTTGAGATAGAGGCAAGATCACAGAATGAGGTTGACAATACTTTTCCAGATGAGCAAGTGTTGGTTGCATCACAAGATCTGATCCTATGGTTTGCTGATTATGCAAATTATTTGGTGAGTGACATGATTCCTGCAGATCTAACCATCCAACAAAGGAAGAAGTTCCTATTTGATATATGAAGATTCTATTAGGACAAGACATACTTGTTCTGTATCTGTGTATATGGGATAATTCACAGATGTGTTCCAAAGGTTGAGATGCTAAGTATACTAGAGACCTGCCACTCATCCCTAGTTGGGGGTCATCACAGCGGTATCCGGATTGCACATAAAATTTTGTAGTGCGGGTATTATTGGCCCACAATCCATTAGGATGCTTATGATTTTGCCAAAGCCTGTGACCAATGCCAAATACTAGGGGGTATCATTCGTAAGCATGAGCTATCATTAACTCCAATCCTGGAGGTGGAGTTATTCGATGTGTGGGGTATTGAATTCATGGGCCCGTTTGTGAGCCCGTATGGGATAAAGTATATTCTAGTCACTGTGGATTATGTATCAATGTGGGTGGAAGCCCATTGCACTCCGAAAGAATAAAGGTAAGAGTGTCACAACATTCCTTCTAGAACCAGCATCAGTGACGGTGGGTCTCACTTTTGTAATCGCCTCTTCAGAGCTTTGCTTGAAAAATATGGTGTGAAGCATAAGGTGGAAACACCTTATCATCCTTAGTAAAGTGGACAAGTAGAGGTCTCCAACAGGGAGATTAAAACCGTCTTGGCTAAAAAAATAAACATCAACTGAACAGACTGGTCTAGGAAGCTGGATGATGCACTTTGGGAATATCGGACAATTTATGAAACCCCTATTGGTACTTCACCTTATCAGTTGGTGTATGGAAAGTCATGCCATTCACCGGTGGAGCTTGAGCACAAGGCATTATGGGCACTTAAGAAATTGAATCTAGACTGGAATGAAGCTTCCAATTCGAGGTTGGATCAATTGAATGAGTTGGATGAGTTCCGACACTGAGCCTATGAGAGTGCATCCATATACAAGGAAAGAATGAAGATCTATCACGATCGAAAGATTACGAAGAGGGACTTTAATGTTGGTGACCTGGTCTTGTTGTTTAACTCTAGCTCCATTTGCATCCAGGCAAATTGAAGCCCAAATGGATGGGACCATATAGGGTAGTGGAAGTATTTCCATATGGTGCCATTGAGATAGAGAACAAAGATGGTAAGAGTTTCAGAGTGAACAGTTAGAGGGTGAAGTTGTATCTGGGAACCACTGATAAGGTAAAAAAAATTGAGTCAGTGTATCTTGATGAAGCCTGAATAGTCAAGAGACTTGTGTCGTGCCGCGATGTTAAATCAGGCACTGCAGGGGACAAAAATCATGGGTAGTTGGTGAAGTCTGAGTAGCCAACAAAGGAGGATAGGAACGCCTAGAGCAACACAGATATGTTCCTCTCCCAGTTTTTATTTCATTTCTTTGGGGACAAATCATGGTTTTTGAGGAGGGGATGTATCTGTTTTTGATTTTTGCCTGAGGGTTTTTATTTCTATGTTTATTTTTCCTCGGACATGCTATCTAGTAGAACCCACATATTTAGGATGTTTTTGTAGTACTTAACAGCCAATAAAATGCACATGTATTTGAGTTTTGTAGTTCTTCACCTCTTTTTATAATTTTTGTGATTAGCTGTATGTTTACTGCAAAGCATGACCAATGTGGACCTTTTTATGACATTTGATAGATTAGCATGATTAGTTGTAGCGTAGCTATGCATGAACCAAATAGGTAGTGTGATATAACCCTGTAATATGTGTGAGTGAGTTCTTACCTAGTTCAATGTTGTGTGGGTGATCTAGAACTTGCCCGGTTAGTCTTTGCTTAGGTTAGAGGATAGCTAGTTAGGAAAGGATTATAGGCCCATTTTGACTTTGCTCACTTTTAGCCCAAATTTCCTGTTAAAATGAAATAAGTATCCTTGGATCCAAATGTTTGAGCCTAAATTGACCACTTTCTTTGATTAGCCCATTCACCTTCCCACTTTTTTATAATAAACCTATTTTGGCTCTAGTCAATTCTTGGACATTGTGAACCTCAACTTAGGCAAATTACCTAAGTTGAGGGTGGCTACTGTAGGGGTGCATAGACTGAGTGGGGGAAATAAAAGCAAAAAAGAGAATCAATGAAAAGTAAGGTATGGTGTGAAATAAAAAGAAAATAAAAAATTTTGAAAGTCAAAGAAAAGAAAAAGAAAAAAAGAGAAAAAGAGGAAAAAAAGAAACCACACCCATAAATTGAAAGATGAATAAAATGGAGGAAGGAAGAAAAGAAGAAAATAGGGTAAAAGTGAAGCCAAGAGTTTTGTAGTACCAAGGAGGGTAAGCCACTATTGTCCATATTTACCACTCCCATACCTAAGCCTACATTACAAACCAATGAAAGTCCTTAGTGATTTTAGCCTGATTGTATGAAAATCATAGTAGAGAAAATAAGGGCAAGCTTATGGTATCACATGTGTAGTATTTGAACTTCTTTGTGAGAGTGAGGCTTGATTAATAGTCTCAGTTTCTTATATACATATCATTCTGAGTTTTTGGGACTTTGTTTGTTGTGAGGGTACATGGGTTGTATTGCATACCTCAAATTGTCTGTGTAAATAGCATTAATGATTACTCGATTGTCTGTTAATAATTTAATGCCATTTCGAGATCCCTTTGTGTCATGAGTTGTAGTTGCATGTGTACACAACAATCTTGTTTTGGAGTGTTTGAAAGAAAAGGGGGTAAATACTTGATAATGGTCAAGTGTGCAAATTTTGTTATTGTTGGTTGTAGGAATTTCTGTATCACTTTCTATTTAAGCGCCATATGTGTAGTAGTGTTTTTGTTTTCCTGGACATACTAAAGTTCTAAATTAAGGGTGTTGATGCACCATGATTTTATGACACTTTTAACGTTTAAAACATAGAAAAAATGCTTGGACTTAGGCGTGTTTATATGGATATGAGGTTCTTTACTTTGTTTTCAAGGAAATTAGGTTTGGGAGTTGGATTTTGGAAAAGGAGAATAAAAGTGTAGAAAATGGCTTGCTATAGGTCTTAGTACGAGCTGTACCTGGCACCTGTAGCAGAACTTCAGAGAATTTGCAAAATGCTGAGCCTATGTACGAATGGCAGTACGAGACGCACTAAGGACCCGTGATAGAGATTCAGCGGATGTGCACTTGCAGAGATCAAGATACGAGCAGTGGCCACGAGTCATGAAAATAAGGTACGAATTGTACTAACAAACTCGTGGTGAGATTCAGAGGATTATACACTTGGAATACTCAGGGCACGAGTGGATTGCACAGATCGTATCAGCATGGTACAAGTCGTATGAAGGACCCATAGGAGAATCATTAGAGATGCCACGTTGTTGAAGTTCAGACCATGATAGACTCCTACGATTCGTAGTGACATTGTAATAGTCGTACGAACCTCCAGTAACTGAGAAGACTAGAAGATGCAAATCATAGTCCGAAAGCAGACCACGACTCATTTATTGGTTTTCATTTTTTCCAACAACTACTAACAATTCTCCNCCAGTAACTGAGAAGACTAGAAGATGCAAATCATAGTCCGAAAGCAGACCACGACTCATAGCAACATGCTATGACTCGTAGGTTGTCCCGGTGGCAGAATCCTTGTCAATTTAGAAAAGGATTTCATTAATTGCATAAATACTTTTAGGTTATTTTCCCTAAAGAGAAGATGATACTTTTTCATTGTAGTTGTGTTTTTGAGTTTCCTAACATTACTTGGAGAATAAACACACAAAAAATCTTGATCGAATTCATCATTGTGTTCTTGATTTTTGAAGTTTGATTGTGCAATTGATTATTGAGTTTTACTTCCATCTTATTGTAAGTGTTTAATTATGATTTCTTCCGTGAATTATGATTTCTTACTTTCAACCATGAGTAGCTAAATCCTCCACAACTAGGTTTGTGGGAACCATGGTGGAATGACAAACTAGGTTTAATACCATGTGATTCTAAACCAATACGAATGCTTGTGTTGTTCTTTTCTTCATGATTAATATTTCTTAACAGTGCGCAACGTTAGGACTAGCCCATATCCTCTTCTTGGTTGAACCTAGAGAAGAACAGATTAGGAAAACTAAAGAACAACAAAGCCTTGAAAGTAAGTTTCATTAAATAACTTGAGTTGCGGTTGCAGGAAAGTTAATTTGGAATTATTCATAAAGGTTAAAGTGAAATCTCTCATTAGACCTCACCTGGTGAATGAGTATAGTCATCTAATATGGGTGAATCAGCTGTTTGGATGAACATAGTTTATTAGTTCTACAAGCTAAGTATTGGGATAGAACACGAGTGTAATAATCTAACCTAGTTAAGAAGCCATGGGAAATACTTTCCTAGTTAATTGCCTAACTTTGATAACAACAACATTTCAAAATATTGTCAATTGATTATTTCTCTTCAAACCCCCTTTTAGGAAATAATTGAACTAAAAGCGTGAAAACTAGCATTAGTCTATGTCTTTACCATATTTCATGTGGGATCGACCACAATCTTAGTTGGGTTCATTATTGACAACATCCACATTATACTTCTTCAGAGGTGCAATTTGAGCGGTATCAGGTGCTTCCTTGCTTGCAAGTGTCCTCACCATCTGTAAGAGAAAGAAAGAAGAATTTTCAAATACCAATTTGAATCACCAAATAGCAATTGGAATCACGTAATAGCACAGAAAGGAAAGAAAGAAGGGAGTTTTCCTAAAGTCCTGTAGCCTCTCGAAGATAAGTAACAAACATCTCTGCACCGATCTACGAGACTCTATTAGACTTTTCCTCGCAAAATGATATCAACAAACCTAGAACTCTGATACCAACTTTTTCATGATCCAAGTGGACGGGCGAGATTCTATCTTTTCCTTGTAGTCCACGGGATTTGA